>JXCR01106896.1:3921-14920 GCA_002079205.1 Phalaenopsis hybrid cultivar | reverse complement strand
TATATATATATATATATATATATATATATATAGGCGGCTGGTTTGGAGGCAGCTCTGCTAGGTTTTCCATGGACTGCCTAAGGTTTATGGTGGTTTCCAGCTCTTCTCCGATCTTAGTTTTCTTTTTTCCTTGAGTTTTCTTCTTTCCCTGGAAGCTTCTTGCTGTTTCCTCTAGATTTTCTGCTTTCCTGGAAACTTCTCTTTTTCAAATTAAGGTCAGGTTACTGTTCATTTGATGTGGAGATTAGATGGCTGAACAAAATAATGTGGATTTAGCCACTATTATTTGAAAGGCAAAGGCTACTTTTGTTGATGTTGTTGGAAAAGGCTTTGACACTATTAAAGACTTTGATGACTTGGTTTTTCCTCAAAGTTACCATGAGGTGGTTGACCAAATCATCAAACCTTTGAGCAGGAAGAGTGGAAAAATTGCTATTTTCTATAATGATGAGGATATCCAAAACTTGATTGAGATTTGCAAATTTACTCTCATTGGTAAATTTCAGTTATGTCACCCTAAAATGGAAGCTTCAAGGATCTTAGAGAGTTGGCCTCATTAATGGAAGACATATTTTAATCCACCTAACAAGAGAAGATGATTATGCTAGAGTTTTTTCTGAGCAGGTTCTATAGATTGAATGCAACACTATGAAGATTCTAAAGTGGTCCGCTGAACTTTATCCTAGCAAGGACCTCCAATAGTCTTATATGGTTTAAACTTCCATGCTTAAAGCTTAATTTTTTTAATCATAAAGTTCTGTTTAATATTGGACAGGCTTTGGGTAAATCCCTAAAATTAGATGTTCCTACTTTCAACCTATCTAGACCTTTAGTAGCCAGAATCCTAATTGAAATAGACATAACTCATCCAGCAGTTGATGAAATATGGTTGGGTACTGTACACAATAGCTATTGGCAAAAAATTATTGCTGACCGAAAGCCATATTATTGCTTCCACTGTTGTATGTTTTGGCATACATATAATAAGTGTTTTAAACTATACCCTTATCTCAGGAATTCTAATCCTGATGCCCCCAAGGATGCTAATCTGCCTAAGGACCCTTTGGTGGAGCATGTGAGGGGAGGGGCAATTACTGCTGACAATCCTGATTCTATCAATTCTGGGAATAAAGCCAGGGTTCTTGCTGAAACTCACCAGGTCACTAATACTGCCTTGATTATTGAGAGTGATAATGCAGACAAAAGTAAGGTCATTGCTAGTCCTAACCACCATACTCTTCTGAATGAAATTACTGATAGTAGATATAATGATGAAGCTAGCCCTTTAGGAAGTCCCCAAGAACCATTAGTTGTACAGGTCATAGCTAGTGTTATTGCATACACTACTCAGGAACCTATTACTTATGTGCCACAGTCTTCTCAGCTGGAATTTGGTGAGGTGGTCCATAAAGATTATCATGTGGACTCTACCTTAGTTGATGATATACAGACTGCCCTGGTAGAAGAATAGCAGACTTACAAAACAAGAACAAAGAATAATGGCAACCAGGATATGATCATTGTGATGGGAAGAACATACTCATTTAGAGACAGAAAAATTCATAATGAAACAAAGGAGGCCATGGCAAGACTAGAAGGATGGGTAAATCCATCTCCATTGGATGATGAACCTTTTGTGTTGGAATGTTAGGGGATTGGCACATCTTAAGTCCCTTAACAGACTTATTGCTCTAAATAGGATGTATAAGTTCTGGTTTGTGGCTATTTTGGAGCCTATGGTCTCAAAAAACTCCCAGAATATCCTTAGAAAAATTTTTGGTTTCTCTCATTTAGCTAATATGAACAATAAAATTTGGTTAGTTTATTGAAAGGAAGTTCTGTGTCAGATTTTGTGGGATCACCCACAATTCCTTCACATTAAGTTTATCTTTGGGGGTCATAAGGGACTGGCCACTTTTGTTTATGCTAGAAGCTCCTCAAGGGCCATATTGGAGCTTTGGGAGAGCATTCATGTTATTAGTAGATCCTGCAACTCATGATGGTTCGTGGGTGGGGATTTGAATACCACTTCAGCTCCTTCTGAAAAAATAGGAGGCAATCCACCTGATACTAAATCTATGAACTGCTTCAATGATAATATTTGCTTGGCTGGCTTATTTGATTTTGGTTTTACTGGTCTCAAGTTTACATGGAGGAGAGAATCTTTATGGGAAAGATTGGATAGAATCCTCATCAATTCTTTTTAGTTGAGTGAGTTTCTACATACTTCTGTTCAACATTTAAGTATGACAGGATCAAATCACAAGCCCTTACTTATCACCATCTTTGTCTCTCCAATCAAGCATAAGTCTAGCTTTAGATATCTCAACATGTGGTCTTCTCAACAAGATTTTCTTAATCAAATCTCCTTGGGGTGGAGAGACTGTCACCACTCTAATCCTCTAATTAAACTATGGATACTACAAAAGAAGATTGGTAAACAACTGTCTAATTGGAACAAGACTGTGGTGGAGGATATGAATTTGAAAGTAAAGGAGGTTGAAAAGGAAGTGAATGCTTTGGAGACCAGGCTAGAAAACAATCCTGATACAGAAAGGGATCCAATGCTGGCTAATGAAAATCTGATGAATGCAATTTGTATGTAGGAGGAATTTTATGCTCAAAAGGCTGCGAAGACCAGATTTTGTGAAGGGGACAAAAACTCTAAGTATTTTTATGCTTGTATCAAATATAGGAGGAAATGTAACACCATTCACAAGATTTGGGATCCATCTGAGCAGTGGATTAAATCTGAAAACTTAATTTCTACTAGTGCTATTAATTATTTCCAAACTTTCTTCACTCAACCTCCAGTCTTTAGGCTTCCAATTCAGCAAGATCTCTTTAGTAAAGATTAGAGTTACACAAGGAACTTGGACTTGGCTTCTATTCCTGGGGAACTGGAAATTTGGTCAGCCTTGACCTCCTTTCATAGCTCCAAAGTGGCAGGTCCTGATGGATTTTTAGCAGATTTCTATAAGAAAGCATGGAAGATCTTTAAAGGGGATATTGTTGAGGTTGTGCAAAGTTTTATCATAAGGATGAATCTGCCTAACTATTTAAAAGCTCTACCTCACCTTAATTCCCAAAAGTAACTCCAAGCTCTGTTGGGATCATTTCACGCCTTACAGTTTTACTAATGTTTTGGCTAAAATTATTGGCAAGGTGATTTCCAATAGACTGCAGCCTCATTTACATCATCACATCTATGAAAATCAGTAAGCCTTTGTACAAGGGAGAAGCATAGTGGAGAATGTTCTCTTGGCTCAAGAATTAGTCCTGAGTTTGGACAAACACTGTAGAGGTGGGAATCTTATTTTCAAACTTGATATCCAAAAGGCTTATAATACCATACATTGGGGATTCATTGAGGAGGTGCTATCTGCAAGGGGACTCTATCAGTCTTTTATTTCTTTGAAGAACAGGTGGCTAAATAACAACTATCATTCTATTTTCATTAATGGGAAGTCTCAAGGCTTCTTCACAGCCTCTAGAGGTATCAAGCAAGGCGACCCTTTATCCCCCACTATCTTCATAATTGCTTTTGATTATTTGTCTAGATTGCTGAACAAATTAATGGCTAAATCTCCTCACTCACTATATAGCCACAGATCTAACATTGCTGTGAACCATTTAGCTTTTGTTCATTATTTTATTGTATTTGCCAAAGCTAATAAACCTGCAGTTAAATTGCTTTTCCAATGTCTGGAGAAGTTTCAAGAAAGCTCTGGAATGAAATTTCATAAACAAGAATGCCAAGCAGTGTTTAGTAAAAGAGTGAAACCAGATATCAAGCATTGGATTTCAGAACTTACTAGCTTTTGCACTATCTCTCTTCCCCTGAAATACTTGGAGACTTTACTGCTCAATGGGAGGACATGGCAAGTCCAATTTGATGATATTATTTTAAAAGTCCAAGATAAATTTAACAGCTGATTTAACTTTTTCCTCTCTAATGGGGGAAGAATTACCCTCCTCAAAAGTATTTTGTTTGTTCTTCCATCCAATATTTCATAGGTATGTGTCATGAAGATATCCATCCAATCTACTCTTGAAAGAACTTTCAATAGATTCCTATGGGCAGGTCAAAGAAAGCAGGTGCATTGGGTGAGGTGGCAAAAAATTTGTGGCAGCACTAAAGCTGGTGGGCTGGGGTTTAAAAGCTTCCAGCAGATTACCCAAACCAACTTTTGTAAACTCTGGGTTATGTTTAGAGCACAGAATTCTCTTTGGGCTAAATTCTTGAAAGGAAAATACTTCCAAGATCTGCATCCTTCTCTTGTGACTAATAGAATGAGGGATTCATAAACATGGAAAAACATGCTGGAGATAAGATCTAAGGCTGAATAGTTATTTATTTGTGAAAGGTGAGAAGGCAGGCTCAATTTGTGGCTGGATAATTGGACTAAAGAAGGAATTATCACTCCTTTACCTTGCTCTCCTTTCAGCCTTACAACCCAGGTGGCTGACCTATGGTCAGATAGAGTTTGGAACTAGCAAGCTCTTTAGAACATCCTTGATAATAGACAACTCAATAAAGTTCTGAAAAGACCTATTGATAGATCCAATAAAGATAAACTTATAGTGAAAAAGAAGGTATCTTAGACTTTTTCTGCTTCCATATCTAGTTTCTACTTTTCTCAACAGGAGGTTTCCTAGGGTAAATGTTTTTGGAACAAGTTCCTTTCTCCTTCTATGGTTTTCTTCTCTTGGAGATTATTCTATGGTTTCAGTTCCACCGATGACATCTTAAAATTAAAAGACTTAAGAGGCCCCTCTAGATGCAGCCTATGTAAAAATGAAGAAGAGACTCTCCAACACCTGTTCTTCAACTGCTCCATCGTTCAGCAAGTCTGGAAGCTCCTTTTTCCTATATTAAAACATAATACTATTCAGTTGTCTTGGTATGACTTTTCCCTAAGCTGGAAAGGTTGGCAGGCCCAATCTCTTCCTCCCATCCCTTGCATCACTGCTTGGTTTTTTTGGATGGCTAGAAATAAGCTGAAATATGATGAAGCCCATGTGGATGCCACTGTCATTGCCACCAATTGCTACATCTATCTACAGAAACTGTATTATCACAGGAAACTTCCTGAGATCCTTTGCACAAACAACACTAGCTTTCCAAGGAAAATTCAGTTTGTTCTTGTTCATTAGAGCTGCCCTCCTAAGGGTTAGATCAACGTTAACACTGATGGAAGCTTCATTGCTCCTAATGCAGCGGTTGGAGGGGTATTCAGAAATGATAGTGGGGAATGTTTACTCTACTTTTAGTCTCCTTCCTGGGTTGAGGACCCTTTGGAAGCAGAAGCTCAAGCCATTTTTTGGGTAGTATTCATGGCCAAAAAATGTAGCTAGAACAAATTAATTATTGAAACTGATTCACTGACCTTAATCAACATTCTTGATGGAAGGATACCTACCCCTTGATATCTGATTAACTGGATTACTGACATACAATCCTTGAGCCTGGAGCTTAGGTTATTAATTTCTCATACATATAGGGAAGGTAACAGATATGCACATTATCTTGCCAATGCAAGCCTACACTCTCAAAATCCCTTGATAGATACTTGTACCACTCCTTTAGATTCACTGTTGAAAGGAGATTTTTTTGATCTACCTTTCATAAAATTTTTTTCTGCTCAACTTTTGAGAAGTACCTTATTTGTGCCTTCCATTTTTTGTAACTCTCCTCTTTTTAATGAAATAGGAGCCTTTNGCACTTACCCAAATGATTTCTGTATATACCTCCCACACCAGCTCCATTTTTAGTAAAGCTTCCATCAGTGTTTATCTTCACAATAGGATGATTTGGGGTTTTCCTGTAGACTCTAATGACTTGAATAAAATCAGACTTATTGGATGTACAAGAGTTAGAAAGCTTAGGAAAACTATTCCAATCAATCATCTTATGCAAGTAAGTTACACAATTTCTGGCAGTGATCCCCACNTGAAACCCAGATCAAAGAGACCAGCCCTGTGGATATTATCTCTGAAGGTATTCATCTTGGCAAGCTTTGGAGTTCTACCTCCAGATTTTTCAGTGGCATAAATGATACAATTTAAATCACCCCCCACCAACCATGTGGAGTTCACCTGTTGGCTGATGTGAATCAACCTATTCCACAGCTCTTTTCTAGCATCCTTTGTACATCCAGCATAGGTAAAGGTAGCTTCACCTTCATGTCCATTCATATTGAATGAGAGCTGGACAAATTGTGGATGATCAATTAGGATATCAAAGTTTGTTTCTCTTCTGCAAAAAATCCAAATTTTATTATTAGTATTCCCAGAATGAGTGAAGCCAGCAAATTTTTTAATCAGGTTTTTGAGGATTCTTATGAACCATGGGTTTAAGAATGGAAATGCACCACAATTTGTATTTATAATTCAGGTATAAAACACTTTTAAGGGACAGAGTGTTAGCCATCTCCCTTATATTCTAGCAAAGTAGATTAATCATGGAGTGGAGGATGTGGGAAAGGCTGGGATCTAGATCTGGTTCTTCCTCTAAAGAGTGGAGACCCATTCCTAGTTCTATCAGCCTTCATAGATAGTACTCCTGCTTGTAGTTTCTTCACCTATGTTCTTGGTTTTCTCCTTTTCCTTGTTGTTTTAATTTGCCACTCCTCCTCAATGGTTTGTTTCAGTTCATTAATGCTTGGTTACTTTGGGGCTTTGTCAAGTATCTCTGTGATGATTTGCTTCCCCTTCTCAGCAGACAAGGGGGATGTGGGTGTGACAATTGTGATTTCAGTATTTTCCTTCCCGATTGATCTGTGTAGTAGAATATCAACTTGGCTGTAGGGTTCAGATAGCTCTATAAGAGGATCAGCATCTGGTGGATCCTCATTAGTCCTTGGGGGTGATTCTTCTAGCCTTTGATTTGTTTCCTGCCTTTTTTCCAACATAATTTCTTCAGTAGTGCCCCTTGCATCATTAGCCACAATTTTTTTCAGTAGCTATGTGGTTTCTTCTTGCCATCTTCCTTTTTGGGGGATGTAATCTATAAAATTTATCTAATGTATGCCCAAACATCTTGCAATGTGGACAATAATAAGGTTTCTATTCAGCTAATATGTCCTGCTAGAACCCATCAGCATCAGAACCAATCCAGATTCTCTTCAGTTCAGGGAGTGTGATATCTCTTTCAACTTGAATTCTAGCAAGGCCAGGTCTAGCCTTATTATAAGTGGGAGCATCCACTCTCAGAGGTGTTCCTAGTGCTCTACCAATATTAAATAGAGCATTGAGCTTAAAATAGGGTAGTGGTAAGCCAGGTAACTTAAACCGGATGGGTACTACAGGAGGCTCTTTACTAGGATCAAAACCTGGGGTCCATTTGATGATCTTCATAATAGCTCCAGCAATGCTAACAGATTGTTTGGCAAACAATCTAGCATAATCTTCCTCAGCTGCCAATTGGATTAGAAGGTGTCTCCCATCCAAAAGCCCAATTTTCTAATTACCTATAAGATTCAGAGATTCAAAAAAACTTCTAACTAGGTCCATTTTTGGATGAANCCTCTTCCTTCTTACATAACCAGCATTTAGAGGGACCCCTCAATCCCTTTAGCTTTAGAATGTCATCAGTAGAAATCATTTTATGGAATATTCTACTACAGAAAAAGGACATAGAAGGGGATAGGAATTTATTCCATAAATGATCACCCCAGGGTGTTTGCTCCCAGCAGAAGGTTTTGGAATAAATGGCTTTTTTGAGGCTTTGGTGGGAAGTAGACTGCCATAAGATTTTATCAGCAATATTTCTGTTAAATTTTATACTCGCCACTTTGGTAGTAGAGTGAGGTTGCAGAAGACTTGCTAATTTACCCTGGGACCAGTTATCACCATCCCAACAATCAGCCACTTTCAATTCACTATTGTAGATATTGGTAATGGGGGAGAGCCAATCTTTGGGACACCAATTGTCAAGCCAAAACTTGATTTCCCCATTACCCAGTTCCCAACTATAGTTGGTTTGAACAATTTGTCTGATTTTCAGCATTTTCACCAAAATTCCAGAATCACCAATTTTCCTTAAAACCAGTGTGGGATGCTGATCTTTGCAGTACTTACCCCACATGAATTTTGCCCACAGTGAATTTTGGGTCCTAAACTTAATCCAGAGTTTACAGAAATTGACTTGAAGGAGTTGATCAAGGTCCTTAAAACCAATTCCCCCAGCAATTTGAGGTTTAGCTGCTTTCCTCCAAGAAGCCCAATGCATTTGCTGTCTTTGACCAGACCACAAGAATTTATTAAACAGTCTCTCCAGCTGTGCTTGAGTGCTTTTCTTTATAGTAGTCATCTGAAGTAAATAAGCTGGGAAGGTAGTGATTATGCTCTTTAACAAGGTAATTCTTCCCCCATTAGACAAGAAGGTCTGTGTCCACCCATTGAGAAGGTTAGAGAATTTATTCAGTACCTCATCAAACTGAGTTTGGTTGGCTCTGCCAGTGATAAGAAGCACCCCAAGGTACTTAATAGGGAGTTGAGTAGTTGTGAAACCAGTGTAATCAGATGCCCAAAGTTTATGAGTGGAGGGTACATGTTTATAGAATACCATCTAACACTTTGCTGGATTGAATGCCATTCCTGAAAGAGCTTGGAACTTTTGTAAAATTTGGAAGACTTTTTCATAGCATTTTTGCTGGCTCTAANACCAGACCACAAGAATTTATTAAACAGTCTCTCCAGCTGTGCTTGAGTGCTTTTCTTTATAGTAGTCATCTGAAGTATATAAGCTGGGAAGGTAGTGATTATGCTCTTTAACAAGGTAATTCTTCCCCCATTAGACAAGAAGGTCTGTGTCCACCCATTGAGAAGGTTAGAGAATTTATTCAGTACCTCATCAAACTGAGTTTGGTTGGTTCTGCCAGTGATAAGAAGCACCCCAAGGTACTTAATAGGGAGTTGAGTAGTTGTGAAACCAGTGTAATCAGATGCCCAAAGTTTATGAGTGGAGGGTACATGTTTATAGAATACCATCTAACACTTTGCTGGATTGAATGCCATTCCTGAAAGAGCTTGGAACTTTTGTAAAATTTGGAAGACTTTTTCATAGCATTTTTGCTGGCTCTAAAGAATACCATTATGTCATCAGCATATAGTAAATGAGTAATAACAATGTTGGATCTATGATGGTATCTGTTTTGACTATGATTCAGCAAGGTTTCATCAAGCATTCTGGACAAATAAACAATTTCAAGTATAAAGATGGTAGGTGATAGTGGGTCCACTTGCTTTAAACCTCTTGTAGCAGTGGAAGAGCCCCTCCCTTGCCTATTTATCAGGATGGAATGTTCATTGTTGTGCAGCCACCTCTTGATTAGGTGACAGAAACGAGTATTAAATCATCTAACACTTAGAACCTCCAAAATGAAATCCCAGCTTATGGTATGAACATTTCCAAACGTGTTCTAGCTCCAACCTCTGAGGGCTTTAGCAATCATGATTTGCAGTAAGCTTAGCTTGACTAAGGGGTCAGGGTGAGAGACCTCTTTCCATAGATCAGCAATGTAATTATTATAAGAAGGATGTGCAGCCCACATGTTGAGATATCTAAAGGGGAGGGGGGAGCTATAGTTATCAGTTGAGGTGATGCTTATAAGAATAGGTCTATGATCTGAGCCAGCAAGGCTAAGGTGAGTAACAAAGGTGAGGAGGAAGTGATTGAACCATGTATCATTAACCAACATTCTATCAAGCCTCTCCCAAATAGATCCCCTTTTCCAAATGAAATTAGGTCCCTTGAAACCCAGATCAAAGAGACCAGCCCTGTGGATATTATCTCTGAAGGTATTCATCTTGGCAAGCTTTGGAGTTCTACCTCCAGATTTTTCAGTGGCATAAATGATACAATTTAAATCACCCCCCACCAACCATGTGGAGTTCACCTGTTGGCTGATGTGAATCAACCTATTCCACAGCTCTTTTCTAGCATCCTTTGTACATCCAGCATAGGTAAAGGTAGCTTCACCTTCATGTCCATTCATATTGAATGAGAGCTGGACAAATTGTGGATGATCAATTAGGATATCAAAGTTTGTTTCTCTTCTGCAAAAAATCCAAATTTTATTATTAGTATTCCCAGAATGAGTGAAGCCAGCAAATTTTTTAATCAGGTTTTTGAGGATTCTTATGAACCATGGGTTTAAGAATGGAAATGCACCACAATTTGTATTTATAATTCAGGTATAAAACACTTTTAAGGGACAGAGTGTTAGCCATCTCCCTTATATTCTAGCAAAGTAGATTAATCATGGAGTGGAGGATGTGGGAAAGGCTGGGATCTAGATCTGGTTCTTCCTCTAAAGAGTGGAGACCCATTCCTAGTTCTATCAGCCTTCATAGATAGTACTCCTGCTTGTAGTTTCTTCACCTATGTTCTTGGTTTTCTCCTTTTCCTTGTTGTTTTAATTTGCCACTCCTCCTCAATGGTTTGTTTCAGTTCATTAATGCTTGGTTACTTTGGGGCTTTGTCAAGTATCTCTGTGATGATTTGCTTCCCCTTCTCAGCAGACAAGGGGGATGTGGGTGTGACAATTGTGATTTCAGTATTTTCCTTCCCGATTGATCTGTGTAGTAGAATATCAACTTGGCTGTAGGGTTCAGATAGCTCTATAAGAGGATCAGCATCTGGTGGATCCTCATTAGTCCTTGGGGGTGATTCTTCTAGCCTTTGATTTGTTTCCTGCCTTTTTTCCAACATAATTTCTTCAGTAGTGCCCCTTGCATCATTAGCCACAATTTTTTTCAGTAGCTATGTGGTTTCTTCTTGCCATCTTCCTTTTTGGGGGATGTAATCTATAAAATTTATCTAATGTATGCCCAAACATCTTGCAATGTGGACAATAATAAGGTTTCTATTCAGCTAATATGTCCTGCTAGAACCCTTCAGCATCAGAACCAATCCAGATTCTCTTCAGTTCAGGGAGTGTGATATCTCTTTCAACTTGAATTCTAGCAAGGCCAGGTCTAGCCTTATTATAAG
>JXCR01106892.1:4327-15874 GCA_002079205.1 Phalaenopsis hybrid cultivar | reverse complement strand
AGTGTAAAATAGGTATGAAAATCTCAACATATTTTCCTTTGGTCAGTTATGTATCACGTAATGAATCTAAAATCTCCATGAGAGGCATAAAAGAAATTGGAAACTCAGTTTATGTCCAAATCTCTAACTAATAAATTGTATATGAAGAAAACGTTGTATGGGCTGAAAATGCAAGAAGGCTTTGATATGGCGCAACATGTGAATTTTTTCAATCAAATAATCACAGAGTTATCACCACTTGATGTGATTATTGAGGATGAAGGTCGAGCAATGATTTTTTTTGGTTCATTTCATCTCTCTTATGAACACTTGGTGATTACTCTTACATATGAGAAAGAATCAATCAAAGTTGATGAGATTACTACAACATTGTTGACTCACAACCAGCGGAAGCAGAATGCAGTGGAAAGCTCTCATGGTGATAGTTTATATGTTAAGGGTAATCAAGATCGTGGAAGGAGGAAAGAAAATGAGAGTTCTCGAAGAAGAAATTACAGATCACAAAGTTTAAAAACAGAAAGATGATTCATTGCTACAAAGTGCAAGGAGTTGGGTCATATGACGAGAGATTGTCCAAAGTTCAAAAAGCAGGCTGAGGAGAAATGTGATGCATCATCCAAGTCTGTAAATGTGGTGCAGAGTGACAATTCAGATTGTAGTGATGGTATGCTTTCACGTTCATCAACTCGGTTTATGGATGCATGGATTCTTGATTCAAGATACTCTTATCACATAACACTTAACAGAGAGTGTTTTACTTCATATAGGTCATCTGATTCAGGCTCTATCTGTTTAAGTGATGATAGATGTTGCAATATTATTGGTATTGGTGATGTCATGATTAAGATATATATTGACACTGTTAGAACATTATATGATGTCAGACATATTCCAAATTTGAAGAAGATTTTGATTTTCTTGGGCACTTTACATAGAAATGGTTTTATTTCTAAATTAGAAAAGAATAGGGAAACCATCAAAATTGTTAAGGGGTGCATTGACTGTGATGAAAGGAAAGTTAACTGCATGTAATGTCTAAAAATCTTTGGGGAGTACAGTTATAGGTGGAGTTCATTCTGTTGAGTTAATGATAATAATACAAAACTATGACACATGTGTCTTGATCGTCTTAGTGAACGTGAGATGACAAAATTACATAAAAGGAATATGTTGCATGGCGTTAAAAGCTGCAAGATCAATTTTTGTAAGTTTTGCGTTCATGTAAAATAGATTATAGTCAGTTTCATGACTAGAAAGCACAAAACTGAAATGATTCATGATTATATGCATTCTGATGTATGGGATCTTACCAATGAATCGTCATTGGGAGGATCTATGTATTTTTTTGGTTTTATTAAAAATTTCTCCAGAAAAGTTTGTGTATATTTTTGAAGCAAAAATCTGAAGTATTCTCCAAATTCAAGCTATGGAAAGCTAAGTTGAAGAACCAAGCTGACAAAAAGATCATGTATTTGAGGTTTGGTAATGACATAGGGTACACAGATTTGCAATTTCAAAAATTTTATGAGGAGCATGGGATTCAAAGACATTTTTCAATGTACAAGAGATCACAACAGAATGGCGTTGCAAAAATGATAAACATGTCATTAACTGAAAGGGCAAGATGCTTGAGACTGAATGTAGGGTTTCCTAAAAGTTTCTGGGTAGAGGCTGTGAATATGACTTGCTATCTCATCAATAGATCTCCTTGGGCATCATTAGGTGGCAATGTTGTAGAAAAGCTATGGACAGGTAATGCAGTTAATTTTGTTCACTTAGGAATTTTTGGTTGTCATTCTTATGTGCATGTACCTGGAGATGAAAGAGCAAAACTTGATCCAAAATTCAAGAAGTGCTTCTTTCTAGGCTATAAGAAAGGTGTTAAAAAATACAAGTTTTGGGATCTGATCGCAAAGAAGATAGTGATCACTAGAGATGTCATTTTTTATGAGCAGTTCATATTGAAGTAGAATCAAGATAATGTGTCAGAAAATAGTTCCAGTTTAGATACAGTGTATATAGATTTAGAACAACATCCATAAACAATTGAGAGAGTTGAAATCATATTCAAGATATAGTGATTGCAATGTAGATGACTTGCAAAATTACAATCTAGCCAGAGATAGACAGAGATACATCGATATAAGACATCAAAGCAGATTGAGTTATGAAGACTTCGTCTCTTGTGCATTTCTCATTAATAGTGATGATCCAACCACCTTTCAAAGAGTTATTACCAGCAAGGAGAAAAAGAAATGGATGTGTGCAATGGTTGAGGAGATGGAGTATTTGTAGAAAAATGATACATGGGAGCTAGTTCAACTTCCTGAGGGAAAGAAGGCTATTGGGTGCAAGTGAGTGTACAAAAGGAAACTCGCAGTATTAGAAAAGGAAGGGGAAAAGTTCAAGGCTCAATTCATAGTAAAGGGGTTTTCGCAGCAGAAGATGATATATTATGATGAAATCTTTTCTTCTGTGGTCAAACATTCTTCGATCATGGCAGTTCTTACATTAATAGTCATTTAAAATTTGTATCTGGAGCATATGAATGTTAAAACTGCATTCTTGCATAGTGATCTAGAGGAGCAGATTTACATGGAGCAGCTAGAAGGGTTCACTCAACCTGGATAGGAGCACCTGGTTTGCAGATTAAAGAAATCGCTGTATCGATTGAAATAGTGTCTAAGACAATGGTACAAACAGTTTGACTCCTACATGATTCAGATTGTCTACAAGAGATGTGAGTATGATTGTTATGTTTATGTCAAGAGCCTTGATGATGGTTCTATTATTTTTATGTTACTTTATGTTGACGATATCCTGATTGCTGCAAAGAATATGCTTGATTTCCTTGGTTTGAAAGCTTTATTGAGTCAGGAATTTGACATAAAAGACTTGGGTCATACAAAAAAGATTTTTGGAATGAAGATTCATCGAGATAGATGCTCAAGATGATTATGTTTATCTCAACGAGGCTATGTTGAGAAAGTGTTAAACATGTTTGAGATGATTAAAGCAAAGCTTGCGAGCACCTCATTGACAAATCATTTTAAGCTTTCTTCAGGACAGTGTTCTAAGACTGAAAGGGAAATCGAAGACATGACAAAGGTTCCATATGCCAATGCAGTTGGTTGCTTTATGTGTGTAATGATACTTGCTCTGATTTGGCTCATGTTGTTGATCAAGTCTGCAAATACATGTTTAAACCTAGAAGTCAACATTGGGAAACAGTCAAGTGGATTTTCAGGTATCTTAATGGTATTGTGGGACATGAAATTATTTTTTGCAGTCAGCAACATGATCCTTCAGTTGTGGGGTATGTGGATTCAGACTATGCAGTTGATTTGGATGGCAGAAGGTCTACAACCGGATTTGTGTTTACACTTGAAGGAGGGCTTATATGTTAGAAATACACAGTTTAGTCTGTTGTGGCTTTATCTACAATTGTAGCTGAGTACATGGCAATAGCTGAGTACATGGCAGTATCTGAACATGCTAAAGTAGCCTGATAGTTTACTTGGTTAGTAAAGGAACTGAGTGTTGAGCAAGGTGGAATTTAGTTGCATTGTGATAACCAAAGTGCTATTTATTTGACTAAGAACTAGGTGTACCATGCGAGAACTAAGCATATTGATGTTAGGTATCACAAGATTAGAGTATTAATTGCTTCTGGTGAGATTATGTTGCAAAAGGTTCATACTAATAAGAATGCAGCTGATATGTTGACCAAGCCAATTACTATGAACAAATTCTTGCATTGCTTGAACTTGTTGATTATTTACAGTTGCTAGACATGCATGGTGGTCCAACCCACTTTGTTATTTGAGAAACTCCCAGTTATCTTTCTCCTAAAGGGTTGTATATTTTCCAAGGTGGAGATTCGTTAGATATGGTCATATACCAGATAAGAGACATATACTGGAGCGGAATGGAGCGAGCGAGCGTAGCGGAAGCATCTGTCCAATCGAAGGAGTTTCGTTATGTGGGTTGGGAAGGGGGAGGGGCAAGGCTCCGTGGTACGACCCAGGGGTAATTTTGTAATTACATATTATACGTTAGGACTATATATATATATATGATGTATTGCAACCCTAAAGGACTATGTTTACTCTTTTTCTAAATTGAATGAAAAGGTGCAGCTCTGCTCCTGTGAACGTAGGCACCTTTGCCAAACCTCATTAAATCATTGTATTTTCTTCTGGATTTGTGTCGATTTTTGATTTTCTTTGCCCTTAAATTCTCAAAAAATTGTAATATGAGAATTCATCAAAAATGTAATATAGATTATTTTCCAAACATAAAAAATATTAATTTAGTCTAAACTCTTCTTGAAATTGCTACCAAAAAAAAAAAAATCAAAATTATACGTTTAAGCTGCATAATTAAACAACGGAATACTACGTCATATTTCCCAACAAATTTCTAATATTATAAATATTCTAAAACTCCTTGCAATTATGTCAGCTATTTAAATTCCACAGTTAATGAAATTGTCGTTTATTGGTAAAATAAAATTAATAAAGAATTTTATTTAGCAAGTTTTAAGACTATTGTTTCGACCAAAAAGATATTTTACTTAGTACACAAAGATCAAAAACAAATGTTTTGAACAAACATATCATTTGTTTCTCACATGCCAAAAAGCATTAGATCCTCTAGAATTACTATAATGGTTTTGACAAAATAATAATAATAATAATAATAACATGGTTAACTTCAATCATGTAATGTAAATCGGAAGATTGAAATGGGTTATTCCACGCCTTGGAGTTATATTAATAATTGAAAAAATTAATACGACTAATCCTAATCATATAATATATTTTAGACGGTTGAGACGAAGAAACGTGCAGGATGTAGCAAGCTACATGACGATTTGATCCTGGTCAATTATCATCACGTTGTTGAGAAATATAACTATTTCGAAACAAAAAATAATTTCTTATATTAAAAAATGACTATTTTATTTATAGTAATTGACTATCAATATATCGAGAGATTTGCATACCACTTGATTATTATGTCTTTCTATATCTGACATTTAATCTTCAATTTTAACATATTTATGTCATATTTATCCATGAAAACATATATTTCAGTTTTAAAAGTTAAAACAATAATAATTTAGGTGTCATGAATGATTTGGGTGTCATAAATGAGAAATAATAAAGTTTAGGTGTTTAGATATGTAACATAAGAATTAGGCAGCATATTTGTAAATGCTCGATTATATATGTATTTTATTATTAAATTTATTAATTTTTTAAAAAAATTATAGAGTAAAAAAATATTTTCTTAATCAAATTTATTTGGAATAAAAACTTTATGGGTAAATTTACATACATATCAAACAATTCTTAGGTATTTACATATCTAATTATAACATATTACTTACACAAAAATACGAAAAGGTGTTTTTCGCTTAAAATAAGATTATAACCATGATACTTTTTATTTGATGTTAAAATTTAGAGTGGTCTGGATATAAATATGTATAATTGTTTGAAATATAATATATACCAATCAAGTGATATGTATGTAAATGTATCTATATCAAAATAAATGACTTTTCATACAAAAATATTCATAATTATTTTTGAAGTTCTATTTTTCTTATAAAATAAGGAATAATTATATGTAAAGCCCAAAAAATATTGTTATTTATAAATTAAGCATCTAAGTGTTCTTTTGAATTATAAAACAGATGTATTTAGGTGTGTTATTATCAAATATTGTGATTTTGATAAAAATAAAAAGATATGAATTGTAATTTTACATGAAGTTTGATATTTAAGTCAGAAATTATAAAATGGATGAAGGAGAATGCTTGATCTGTAAATGGTACTGTTTCGGGCTCCTAATCGCCCAAAAAAAAAAAAAATTGTGCAAATGATGTTCTATATTATTGCAGGCTAACATGCTGTNAAATGGATGAAGGAGAATGCTTGATCTGTAAATGGTACTGTTTCGGGCTCCTAATCGCCCAAAAAAAAAAAATTTGTGCAAATGATGTTCTAAATTATTGCAGGCTAACATGCTGAGATCTAGAGCTTTAAGGACTGCGAGCCGCAGACACCACAACAGGCCACATGGAGCGGTCAAACTGATTCAATGCGGGGTCCCGCTGCTAAAAGCATCAATGTGTCCACCGGCTATGGCGAATGAATGAATACTTGTTGGGAGGAAGAGAGTATTTTAATAATATAAAATTAGAGTTCTCTCTCTCACTCTCTCTATGGTGGCAGAAAAATAAAAATTAAATTTCATCAACCTTATTTCTTGACTCAAGTCTATTATTATACAGAAGAAATTAAGAAAATAAATTGAACTTATTTTATCAAATTAATTTGATTTGATCACTAAACCGTTGATATGATCGATTATAACTTTGTTTTTTGTTTTTATCAATCAAATGGAACCATTTTGCAGATATGTTAAGATATTCATCACAATAAATTGATATTAAGGTCCTAAATATTCAACACACATGAAAATGATTGAGTGTTAAGGGTAATACAATAATAATTGGGCGATGTTGGTTATGCAAAGGACAGTCACACAATAAGAAATCACCATCACATCACTATAATTTTAAACACAAAATTCTTTAAATCACGAAGCTATCTTGAAATTCAAAACTAAGGGAGTCTTTGTTCGGCTTTTCGGACCTATTTCGGAACTGAGCCAAGTGTACATTTGCCCACTCACGTTCCAACACGCGGTGTTGCCTTTTTTTAAAAACGTGAATATTGTTGTAATCCTATATCTCGCGTTCAGTCTTTAATTTCCCTTGTTTACCCGGGCTTTGAGTCCCTCGTTTGTAAAATAGCCCCGTGCCATAGGCTTCATTCACTACTCCTCTCCTTCGCCAAAGCAAGTGCAAGAAAGGCCGCATCCCTCCTTATGAGTGCATCCCTCTTTCACACATGTTAAGTTCCCTCCTTGCGATTATCTGCCTTAGCTTCGTTCTATTCTGTTTTTTTTTTTTTTCATTTTATTTTTCTTTTCTTTGGAATGGATTTTTGGCATATCAACTTAAGAGAAAATCATGCACGCAATTTGAGGCTATAAGTTTACACGTAAATTCTAGAGGTGGAAAAAAAAGTTGTTAAAATCTTGATGCATTTTGCCTTGGGAGATTTTTTTATTAGACATCATATGTTTGCAAATTATGCATTAAAAAGGTTTTAATAAGTTGATTTATTAGACATCATATGTTTATTATACATATTTTTTAAACTAAATATTGATGAATTACTTGGATACCATGTAGTACTTTATACAAATTTCACTTATAATAACAAAAATCATAAATATTAAATTATGTAACAGTTACGGAATTGGATAAACCTATCCTTTTCGACAAAAAATATAATCTCAATTTTCTGTAATTTTTATGTCTCTCGGATGGTGGGATTTTTTCATTGTTGGTTGCCACCATAGACCTTGATAGATTTTTATCTAAATAATCGGATAAGATATACAAAGAATAATATACTGTCTCGAAAGATAAAAATAGATTTAATTATTTGGACAAAAAATATCTTTGCTATTTATGGATTGCGAAACCAAAATCTTTCTCTTACCTTACAAGTGTAAGATAATGTTTATTTTCTTTCGGAATCTGATTTCGCTTTGAGGGGGCTTCTTCATAGATAATTACATCTCAAGAACTACTCCTGAGAACACCCTAGATTAAAGTTATGCCTTATATCTCCCTTATTCATCAAGAAATGTTTATGAGATAATGGAGTTTGAACACTTAGAAAGAAAGGATAAGTTTAGACGAACATTGACTTTAGTTGAGCTCTAAAAAAAATTTACTCTTAGGATTGAGGTCAGATGTTGACAGTTTCAGTGATGATACATAGCTTGTATTAAGAAATTATGTTTTATACACAAATTTGGATATGGATCTTGAATCAGATTAGATATGAGTTTGGATTGGATTTGATTCAAGCTAAGCGAAAGTTTAGTTTAAAAGGATTTGGTTGGTTAGAGTGAGGTTGAAATTTATTTCATGGATTGGGCTTGATATTGATTAAATTGTGTTAAGTTTGATTGGATTAAGTTCGATTGGATTGAATTAAGTTTGATTGGATTGGATTGAGTTTAGAAACATCATAGTCTAAGGATTGGAAAGGGTACTAGATTTTTAGATAGAGGTGAAGTCCTAACTAAAATATTTTTAAACTGGAGGCTATATGTGGACTAACCTAAATTTGAAAGCAGCGCACTTAGTCACGACGATCATAGCTTTTCATCATCTCAAATACATTTATAGCTTCAGACTTTTAACCAGTATAAGTAGGAGTTCTCCCTTGTCATCATTGTAATGACTTAAGGTAGTCATTCCCGCTATAAAGTGGCTTTGAGCATCTTTGTCCATAGCATGGGCTACCACTTCATTCTAGGATACTTTTATAGTTTCAGGGGGCCATTATTTTATTTTATATGTCCTAATCTTTAATTCTATCTATTTGGTACCTAGTAGNGAGCCGCAGACACCACAACAGGCCACATGGAGCGGTCAAACTGATTCAATGCGGGGTCCCGCTGCTAAAAGCATCAATGTGTCCACCGGCTATGGCGAATGAATGAATACTTGTTGGGAGGAAGAGAGTATTTTAATAATATAAAATTAGATTTCCCCCTCTCTCTCTCACTCTCTCTCTCTCTATGGTGGCAGAAAAATAAAAATTAAATTTCATCAACCTTATTTCTTGACTCAAGTCTATTATTATACAGAATAAAAACAAATAAAAAATCATCCATTGCAATCAATATAGTTCATACAATTATTTGAACAAATTAAGAAAATAAATTGAAATTATTTTATCAAATTAATTTGATTTGATTACTAAACCGACGATATGATCGATTATAACATTGTTTTTTGTTTTTATCAATCAAATGGATCTATTTTGCAGATATGTTAAGATAGTCATCACAATAAATTGAGATTAAGATCCTAAATATTCAACACATATGAAAATGATTGAGTGTTAAGGGTAATGCAATAATAATTGGGCGATGTTGGTTATGCAAAAGGACAGTCACACAATAAGAAATCACCATCACATCACTATAATTTTAAACACAAAATTCTTTAAATCACGAAGCTATCTTGAAATTCAAAACTAAGGGAGTCTTTGTTCGGCTTTTCGGACCTATTTCGGAACTGAGCCAAGTGTTTGATACTCGAATCAAACATTTGCCCACTCACGCNAATCAAAGCATTCTAGTATTCAATTGCAAAGTATTCCCTTCTCTCTATTCTTCTTCTTAAGAGTGCTTGGGGTTGCTAAGTCCAGTGTTGTGAGTGATTAGGCTGATTTAGTGCTAAGAGAGAGCGCTAAAGCCGCACGGGTGACTTGACGAAAGTTAGTCCGTGACACTTAGCTTCGTTCTATTCTGNAAGAAAGGCCGCATCCCTCCTTATGAGTGCATCCCTCTTTCACACATGTTAAGTTCCCTCCTTGCGATTATCTGCCTTAGCTTCGTTCTATTCTGTTTTTTTTTTTTTTCATTTTATTTTTCTTTTCTTTGGAATGGATTTTTGGCATATCAACTTAAGAGAAAATCATGCACGCAATTTGAGGCTATAAGTTTACACGTAAATTCTAGAGGTGGAAAAAAAGTTGTTAAAATCTTGATGCATTTTGCCTTGGGAGATTTTCNCAACTTAAGAGAAAATCATGCACGCAATTTGAGGCTATAAGTTTACACGTAAATTCTAGAGGTGGAAAAAAAAGTTGTTAAAATCTTGATGCATTTTGCCTTGGGAGATTTTTTTATTAGACATCATATGTTTGCAAATTATGCATTAAAAAGGTTTTAATAAGTTGATTTATTAGACATCATATGTTTATTATACATATTTTTTAAACTAAATATTGATGAATTACTTGGATACCATGCAGTACTTTATACAAATTTCACTTATAATAACAAAAACCATAAATATTAAATTATGTAACAGTTACGGAATTGGATAAACCTATCCTTTTTGACAAAAAATATAATCTCAATTTTCTGTAAATTTTATGTCTCTCGGATGGTGGGATTTTTTCATTGTTGGTTGCCACCATAGACCTTGATAGATTTTTATCTAAATAATTGGATAAGATATACAAAGAATAATATACTATCTTGAAAGATAAAAATAGCACCTTGGAATGGATTTAATTATTTGGACAAAAAATATCTTTGTTATTTAAAGATTGCGAAACCAAGATCTTTCTCTTACCTTACAAGTGTAAGATAATGTTTATTTTCTTTCGAAGTCTGATATCGCTTTGAGGGGGCTTCTTCATAGACAATTACATCTCAAGAACTACTCCTGAGAACACCCTAGATTAAAGTTATGCCTTATATCTCCCTTATTCATCAAGAAATGTTTATGAGATAATGGAGTTTGAACACTTAGAAAGAAAGGATAAGTTTAGACGAACATTGACTTTAGTTGAGCTCTAAAAAAAATTTACTCTTAGGATTGAGGTCAGATGTTGACAGTTTCAGTGATGATACATAGCTTGTATTAAGAAATTATGTTTTATACACAAATTTGGATATGGATCTTGAATCAGATTAGATATGAGTTTGGATTGGATTTGATTCAAGCTAAGCGAAAGTTTAGTTTAAAAGGATTTGGTTGGTTAGAGTGAGGTTGAAATTTATTTCATGGATTGGGCTTGATATTGATTAAATTGTGTTAAGTTTGATTGGATTAAGTTCGATTGGATTGAATTAAGTTTGATTTGATTGGATTGAGTTTAGAAACATCATAATCTAAGCATTGGAAAGGGTACTAGATTTTTAGATAGAGGTGAAGTCCTAACTAAAATATTTCTAAACTGGAGGCTATATGTGGACTAACCTAAATTTGAAAGTAGCGCACTTAGTCACGACGATCATAGCTTTTCATCATCTCAGATACATTTGTAGCTTCAGACTTTTAACCAGTATAAGAATAGGAGTTCTCCCTTGTCGTCATTGTAATGACTTAAGGTAGTCATTCCCGCTATAAAGTGGCTTTGAGTATCTTTTTCCATAGCATGGGCTACCACTTCATTCTAGGATACTTTTATAGTTTCAGGGGGCCATTATTTTATTTTATATGTCCTAATCTTTAATTTTATCTATTTGGTACCTAGTAGCTGACCTAAGGGTTATATACTAGACTAATCTAGGGTGTGTGCGGTCACTGGTTTTGGTCTAAGTTAGTTATCTTAGGGTTGTTAATTTGGAGCTATCCTAGCGTGTAAGGATAAGAATTTATAGTTGGCCATTTTTAATGTTTTAGGAGTTTTGTACAAGTGATTTTGTTTTCACCTAATTTTTTCAGTTATGGTGATAAATAAAAGTTGTCTAGGTTTTATTTGTTTATTTTTTTATTCTAAGTGCATTTTTGGTCAAATTAACAATCACAATGTTTTTATTATCATCCATAACTCCCCTAAGATTTTGATCCTGCTCTAGATTGTATATTCTTAATGAATAAAATTAAATCTCATAATTTAAAATTTTCATATTTAAGATTTATTT
>JXCR01106888.1:184631-201021 GCA_002079205.1 Phalaenopsis hybrid cultivar | reverse complement strand
TTTATTGTTATTATTACATAGCTACACTTAACAAAAACATTTCATTTAGGACAATCTTTCAAACTTCTTTTCCCTCAACTTTCTTCTCCCGAAGCACAGTCAAGCAATTGTCTTGAAGTGATCATATCTACATGAATCTGACTTTGCAAAACATTCTATAATTCAGGATCATTCTCTTTAATGATAAGATGAATTGCAGTTACAATCAAAATTTATCTCATGCTGAGTCTGGATATATATTTATTATAGATTATGTATATGAACAGGAATTTATACCTGGTACGGCTGTTAATATAGCTCGAAAATTATTAATCACTCAAAAATTCAATCGAATTTTCGATCAAATCGAGATCAAATCGAAATAATCGAGCCAAGCTACGAGCCAAAATTTTGGATCGATTTTTTTTTTAAGCAGACCCCAGCTNTCATGCTGAGTCTGGATATATATTTATTATAGATTATGTATATGAACAGGAATTTATACCTGGTACGGCTGTGAATATAGCTCGAAAATTATTAATCACTCGAAAATTCAATCGAATTTTCGATCAAATCGAGATCAAATCGAAATAATCGAGCCAAGCTACGAGCCAAAATTTTGGATCGATTTTTTTTTTAAGCAGACCCCAGCTCGGCTTGAAATCGGATCGTTAACAGTCCTAGTGATGTTAGGGCTGGATTTAACGAATTTAGATCAAAGATCGTTAACGCACTTGAAAATTAATTAGAATTTTGGCTCGGATCAAGATCGGATCGAAATAAACGCACCAAGCTACGAGCCAGAATTTTGGGTTGAATTTTTTTCGAGCCAATTTTGAGCCTACCCCAACTCGGCTCGATCAGATGGTTACCAGCCCCTAATACCTGGTCAAAGGCTAGAATTGGAGATTGAAAGCAAAATAAGCATGAGGGAAAGTTGTGATCAGAATTGCTGATGCAGATTGAACCTAAACCTTAATGTAGAGAACAACAGTCATTCCTAAATAAATAAAATGAACAATTTGAAATGACTGCTTCCAATGAACTCTATATTGATATTGATCGAATGATGAATGCCTAGATTAATGCCAGCTTTACTTTTGGTTTATGGTTTAATGACATACAAGCTCACAGATGTCAGCATTTTAAAAAATTTGTTAACAATAAAATCTTTAGAAGAATCTTGAATTTAAAATACGCCTTAACTCATAAATTCTAAAGGTGCATAGTTCATCAAGAATCATATTTAAATAACTTGAATTAATTTTTTTTAAAGAAATCTGTCCATACAAGATAGCATAATTGTGTGATTTATTTACTAGCAGTAGTATTAGCATTCCATTAGTTATAAGTCCTCATTAGCATTATTTAGCTTGCATATTAAAATTTAAGCATTTCATTATGTACTAGATATCATACTAGTTAAATGCTTGACTTGCCTGATGATTGGGAGGAAATTCATAGAAAACTTGAACAAGAAAAATGTAAAATTTAAACTTGGTCATAAGATCATCCTACGTTTTAATCCATAAAGACTTTCATAAACAGCCATTAAGGAGGAAAACAAGATTAGTTAAAAATATGCAATACACTGAAACTAATGCTTACAAATTGGAAATTCCATAAAATTCTAAAACAAATCTGGTTACTTATGAATCTACATTCAATCCTCTACTTGATAATTCTATAAAGCTTGCTTATGAGGCTAATCAAGACAATGAGATTATATACAATGTTGATGATAGAATTTTTTTTAAAAAAAAAAATCCTTATTTAAGGGACAGACAGATCGATTTGTGATGATTCCTTGACCACTTTCAATGGAACACATATTTTATATTCTAATTTGCTCGATAGGAATCAATGCTAAGAAACCGAATTGGACAAAGTTTGACAAATTTGATAAACATCCACACACTTATTCTGATAAAAAGCATCGCCTTAAACACTAATCTAAGCAAATCATACTTATTTTCAGTTGTGTTGGTTTATCTGTCTTTGTTAATATGTAAGTAAGAACATGTGAGCTAATATGGTCAATACAGAGATGAAATCTTCCTATACAGATATGTAATCTTCCTGCCCAAAGCTGAGTCCATATGGTTTGACATGGTCTAAATTTCAATTCAATTTAATCTAAAACCAAGCACACCAAATTCAAAATTTTTCAGGTCAGACTAATGTGGTATAGAAAACGGGACAACCAACACTGCAACAGAGATTAAGATTTCAGCACAAGGTAAAAAGGAAGAAAGATGTCAGAACTATAAACTACATGAAGCTGATTCCCGTAGGCCTTAAACCACACATGAAGCAAACAAATAATCTGTATTGGTTTAATATAAAGGCTAGAGTAGAATGGTTTGCAGTGTTTTGAATTCAATATTGTTACAGCATACCTCGACAGTTGGGATCTGCACCATAGTCTAGCAAGAGAAGTACGCAATTCTCACTTCCTTTTGAAGCTGCCAGATGCTGTATCAAATCAATTATGCTATTTAACTGAAGTTTATTATTTACAAG
Source organism: Phalaenopsis hybrid cultivar (assembly GCA_002079205.1). Taxonomy (NCBI): domain Eukaryota; kingdom Viridiplantae; phylum Streptophyta; class Magnoliopsida; order Asparagales; family Orchidaceae; genus Phalaenopsis; species Phalaenopsis hybrid cultivar. The sequence continues at coordinate 198,519 of JXCR01106888.1, read as the reverse complement.
GATATAAAAATGAATTGAAATCATTGCAAAGATTTATAGAGTAAAACCAAAGCTGTGTGGCTGTTGCTATCAGATTCACTTGGATCTAAACCACGCTTAAGAAGCTGATGCAACAACAGATCATCTCCTCTGATGACAGCAAAACAAAGAGAAAGGGGCAAGTCCATTCTTCCCCGAGCTAATGTGTTCTCAGTCTCTCTCAAAACTCCCTCCATGATGGGGTCCTTCTGCTCTTTCAAGTGCTGTAAACCCAAATGAAAAGCAGATAGCAGTCAATCAGGGTATAAACTATCCTGGCAAATGATCTCAGGTTCTCTACTACATAAGAATATAATTAGAATATAACTTTTTTTTTTGCAGTAATTCATATCAATAATCCAGTACAAAGGCTAACCTGAAGAAGATTGTTCATTATTATGGTCCCGTCTCCAACATTTGCCTGCACAATACTAAGGAATGAAGTGCGGTTCAACCGCAACAACTGACACAGTTTTTTGGTTCGAACTGTAAATAACTGAGGCCTGTAACAAAGTACTCCAATCTCTCCAAAAAGCTCGCCCGTCTTTGCCTCTCCAACAACCTGTAAATATGAAATTTTGTAAGAGTATTCTAAATCATTGTGATCATTTATAGTATAAAAATTATGAGTATCTGTCAAAATTTTCAAATTAGCTGATAATTGCCTGCTCAATTCCACCTTTGTGATCTATCAGGTCCTGCAAAGATGATCAATGTCTCAATCATACTGAGATTAGACACATAAAGGAGATATAAAAAAGTGTTTGAATTAAAAATTTTCAGTGCAGGAAGCTTACAACACTGCCCATAACCAGTATGTAAAAATCAGATGGTGCTTCATTCTGTAGGATCACATCCTCCCTTGGGGGAAAATATTCAGCTTTCATTTCTGACACCTTAAACAAGCATGATTACAAAACAGAACGCTTGAGGAACCGTAACTGATATGATAAGAGTTTTAAAATCATAATGAAGAAATTACCAATTGGAAAAGCAAATCGTTAGAAACCCCTTGGAATAGATAGACCTTCTGAACTAGATTATAGAAAAGATAATGAGATATGCTGGATCGGATTGCTTTTGGAAGCGCATCAAGGGTCTCCTGTTGTTGAAGCCCCTCTGAATCTGTCCTATACTTCAGACAAAGGTGTGCAACCATTTGCTCTTGAAGACGCAATGGGAGCTGGTTTCTCTGTGCAAACCCCGAAGCGGCTTGAATTGTGTCCCTCTAGAGTATTTGAAGTTCGTCAAAAAGTAAATACAAATAAAATGTCAAATCAACTCAGTCAACATGAAAATAAGCTAAGATAACTCACAAACTTTCTAGTTCTGCTGGTTCCATGAACAACCAAATTAGTCATATTTCCAATTAGATATGCTGTTAGGCCCAGATTGAAAAGCATATATATGATATCAAAGACCATCTCCCTAGTGTTTTGAGCATGCAGGTCTCCATATCCCACAGTTGTAAGAGTAGTGATTGACCAATACATTGATGTAACATACCGGATCCACAGGCTTTTTTCATGAAAATCTGGCATGGTAGCACCAATCCAAGTAAGTCTAGGGTACGGATACCTGGCTGCAAGAAGATAATAGAAGCATCCAGCACAATGGACAGCAAAAAGGGTGACCTATGAATCAAATATATTAAATGTGAGATTAGTGAATAAACATAACAAAGCATTAGAATAGATATATCCTTAATAACTCACACAAATGAGCTTTATACAGCGGACCCAGAAGTAGTTGAAGTGCCTGTCTTTCTCCAAGCTGAAATTTTGAATAGAAGAACACATAATTTAGCGGGTGACAAAAACAAAGAGTTTATTTTAAATCAAAGCGTAAGAATTTTCCATTATATTTCCCTCGGGTAGAAACCATTCGCCAAGTCAAAACGCATGCACTACTATTAAGTAATTTCCCAGCATGTTTCCATGGCTAAATAGAAGAGAGAAGATTTTGCAGATACTAGCCAAACTTCTCGAATATTATGCCAGGGGAACCAGAATCAAAAATAGAAAGAATCTGACAGGATTACTGATGAATCAATCAAAACCAACCATGCTATAACATAAGCAGAATGATTGAGAGAACAGAAAAATAAGAAATCATACCGAGCAAACAATGAACTGACTCTTCTTAGTCGCCAAAGCCGAAGCATGTTAAAGAACCCATAGGACTGGAGCTTCTCTGGAAGTATCTTTCGAGCGATTTCTGATGGGATGGTGGAAATAACATCCAGAATAAACCAGCTGATCAAGTACTTACGCGCAATCTTACCGGGATTGTCAACAAGAAGATAGGTTGTTTTTTCAAGGTAGGCTACAAAGAAAGTCAAGATAATATCGATCGCAAAGAATCCATTAACGATGTTATCAACAATAGACAGGGTTCCTACTGTCTTTGTGAGGAAACCAAACTCAAATGGAGAAACCCAAGCAGTATAGACCACCAAAATAATCAGAAAAGTCTCCCAAGCCCTGCAAAAGTAATAAAAATTTGATATTAATGTGTATCTAGCATAAGGCTAATTATGATGATGGTAGAACACAACAACAATTGCTTTTATATTACTAACAGAAATTAATGGTTACAGAAAGCACCCTTTTGTCATCAACTCCAATCGAGTTATGGAAATTCATATTCTTTAATCTCAAATAAGTTCTTTGGGAAGGTTTGATCATTCCAAAAACAAAAAAGAAGAAGAGAACAAATACCGGTATCTTTTGTCATAAGGCGATAGAATGAAGCGCCTGAGCTTTACTCTGCGGTTTCCCCTAGACCCAAGCGCCGGAAGTACGCCGTTGATGCTGTAATGGCTTCCATCCATGGAGATCACATTCGCTTGACGTCCACACATCGCCTTCATATTGATACCCCCTATACTCGCGTATTCCATCTCCTCTCCTTTCTTATACCAATCTTCTTTCCACTAAAACAAAATACAAAAAGAAACATGAGCTTCAAAAGAGCCCATTTCTTACAGTTCTAGCCATTGCCAAACGAAACCCTGACGCCCCAGATTGAAAACCCAACGCTTACATGTGATTACGGATCGCTTTCGAACATTACCTCGTCTTTCTGTTTCTCTTGGCTTTTAGGACAACGACCTGTTGTTCATCAAAATGAAACCCTAGAGAAATATAAAAATGGCCGATCGGATGATGGCAGGGCCTAAAACCCTAGCCTGGCATCTCTCTCCCGCTTCCCTTTCGCTCCCCGTGATGTCGAGAGGCCGAGCATCTATATCTATAAGTAACTTTTTTTGGGCGACGTCAAACGAAACCAGAACTCATCGCCGTATTTGATTTTTTATATCCGTTACATAGCCCATTGGCAGGGACGGTGCAGACAGGGCTGTCCTCATTATGAAGTCAAAAAGTTATTTGTATTTAATATATCATTATTGACCAACAATACAAAATTTAAAAATAGAGCACTTAATTTTTATTATTGATGGTTATATTTAAATATTTTAGTGGTGACATTAAAAATAATACTTAATTTTTATTTAATTAAAAAAATAAGTGTTTAGTATAACCTCTTTCAAATTTGGGTTAATTGAAGTTTGTCATAAAAGTTCCAATTATATGTCAGGATTGCCCCAAAAATGAGAGTCCATAAATTCAAAATACAACCTGATATATCTTAATACGAAGTAAGCTCATTAATATATATGCTTAGAGGTTAAACACAATATTCTCATTATAGGACGGATTATTTGATGCCAAATAATGAGGTATATATTGTATACTAAATCCTTAACAAATTTTTTAACTATAGGGTTATACATTTTGGACATTAATTTTTTTTTATTTTCATGTATCAGCGTGTCACGACCTAAATCCTCGAGATGCTTGTCTCTGAAAGGTTTGAATAATGCTTCAATAATGTCACTAGTGTTGATTACTCTTTTTTCTTAAAAATCTGACCAATCTCCAATCTTTGACAAATTTTAACCAATCTCTCAAATGCTTGGAATGATGAAAAACAAAAAATTTGAGAATCAATTGTACTTGACTTCAATCTTATCAAATATNAAAAAGTGTTTAGTATAACCTCTTTCAAATTTGGGTTAATTGAAGTTTGTCATAAAAGTTCCAATTATATGTTAGGATTGCCCCAAAAATGAGAGTCCATAAATTCAAAATACAACCTGATATATCATAATACGAAGTAAGCTCGTTAATATATATGCTTAGAGGTTAAACACAATATTCTCATTATAGGACGGGTTATTTGATGCCAAATAATGAGAAGTATATATTGTATACTAAATCCTTAACAAATTTTTTAACTACAGGGTTATACATTTTGGCAATAAAAATTTTGATTTTCTTGTATCAGTGTGTCACGACCTAAATCCTCGAGATGCTTGTCTCTGAAAGGTTTGAATAATGCTTCAATAATGTCACTAGTGTTGATTACTCTTTTTCTTAAAAATGTGACCAATCTTTTGCACTCCAATCTTTACAAATTTTAAACAATCTCTCAAATGCTTGGAATGATGAAAAACCAAAAATTTGAGAATCAATAGTACTTAACTTCAATCTTATCAAATATAAAATAAAAATACTACTCATTGTTTTTATATAATTAACACTGAGTCCATTTGTGAAGGAAAATCTTGAAGATTTTCTTTTGGGTCCTCAACTTGCAAGATGATATTTCATTTCACAGAAATTACTTACCTCAATGGGAGTCTAACAATCACTAGGTCTATAAATTTCTAAAGAAAACTTTAATTCATAATATTTTGAATTTAAGATCAAACTTGAACGAAATTAAACTCAATTAAACTTCAAAAACTCAAACATCATCTTTATTACAATCAAATTGAAAATAATCTAAATTTGAACCTTTGGAATAAACACTTGGTTAGAAACTTTAAAAAAAAATTAAAACTTTCTAACTTTTCAATAGTTCATACTTTGTCCTTAGACTGTTCTGGTTGTTATTGGGCAAGGTGATTTCCTCTATGGTGTCCTATATCTAATACAACTAGGAAAACATGAAAAACCTTTTAAAACAAATAAAATCAAACTTTCAAATTAAAAAAAAAATTAAACCTTTCAAAAACTGAAGTCGAACTTTTCAATCAAAAATAAACATTTCAAACAAAATCCTTCAAACAATTCTCAAAAGAACCTTTCAAACCAAACTCGTCAATTGTCTTAGGTATGGGAAAAATCATCAATTATCTCAGAAGCAGAAAAACTCATCAAAATAAGAACTTCAAAATAAACTTTTAGATGAAACATTTTGAAACAAACTTCAAACAACAAAATAAATTTTAGACAATAAAATAAACATTGAAACAATCTTTAAACAAGCCTTCAAATTATCAAACTGTCTTTAAGTAAATCTTCAAACTATTAAATAATCAAACAAGCCTTTAAAAAAATTAAAGAAATAATGAGTATCCTTTTTATTGTCTCTCGAATGGATGTGAGTTCACATGTGCTTTCTATCTTAATCAAATCATCTTTTTCTTCTTTTAAGTTGAATATGAATCCAGATGTGCTTCACCTAAAGTGTTCAAGTAACTTCCAAATCAATCAATTAAACAAATAAATAACCAATTAATGAATGAATTCTCTCTTGATTAGCTCTCAATTTGAATGTAAATTCATTTGGTGTTCTATCTTGATCTAATTAATTCGTTAACCTCTTTAGTTGAATGTGAGTATGTGTGATTTTTCAGCCTTATATGTTTAGGAGAATGAAATTGAATCTCTCTAACACTTGAGACTTGAATTTTAATCCCCCCCATCCTTGGACTTTTAATCTTAAAGACACAAAGATTAGCATCACTGTCTTGAAACTTTTGAACTTTTTTTGGTATATAGGACATGAAGCTTAAATGTAACATCCTCAGATTTCTCATCTTGAGACATGAAGGGTAACTGCACCATCTTTAGGCTTTCAAACTTCTTTCCAGCCTGTAGGACATGAATCTTAATTGTATGAACCCTAAGACTTTTTTGTCTTAAAGACACGAAGTGTAACTACACAGTCTTTAGATTTTCAAACTACTTTCTTCTTAGTAAGACACGAAGCTTAATTGCACCGTCCTTAGACTTTTTTTCTTGAAGACACGAAGCTTAACAACACCTTCACTAGACTTTTAAAGTCTATTTGTTCTATAGGACACATTGCTTAAATGCAAAATCCTCAAATTTCTTGCCTCGAAGACATGAAGTGCTATTACACCATCTTTAGACTTTCAAATTTCTTTCCGTCGATAGGACATGAAGCTTAATTCTACTATCATTATTATCTTTTCCTTAAGAACATGAAACTTAATTTTACCATCCTTACATTTTTTTACCCTAAAAAAATGAATTGTAATCGCACTGTTTTTTGGGTTTTCAAATTCTTTTCATTTGATAAGATATAAAAATTTAATTTTACTGTCTTTATTCTCTTTGCCTTAAGGACACGAAGCATAATTGTAACATCTTTAGGCTTTCAAACTCTTTTTAGCAATTGAATACAAAGCTTAATTACACCGTCCTTTTTTTCTTTGCCATAAAAATATGAAGCATAATTGTACCATCTTTTGGCTTTTGAACTCTTTTAATTTAATAAGAGGCAAAATTTAATTGCACCTTAATTATTATCTTCACCTTAAAGACACGAAGTGTAATTGAATCATCATTATGTTCTTTTGTGAATCTTATCAGTCTTTAGTATTCTATGCTTCACTATGTCATCCTTAAATTTCTCTCATTATCTTTGTTTGGACAGAAATAAATTCTTTTCCTAATATTCTAACTCTTTTGGATAATGTCCTCGACTCCTAAACAAGAATCTCCAATGAAACTCAATTTTTAAAATACCCAGAAACAAATTCTCAAATTCTTAAAATAACTTAAATTAATGTTCAAATCTAAATTGGAATTTTAATCCTCAAATTATTTCTTAAAATGGAAGCACTGAAGTTAAACAACAATATTTTCACTCATAGTTAACGCCAATATGTGTTATACTTTGAATAGTCTGTCACACATTATTGGGGGTCCATTTGTTGGCCTCCTTTTTTGTCAACCCTATTTTCCTAGCTTAAACTTAACTGGACTTCAATTTATCTTTGTCTTAAGTAAATCTTAATTTAATAAAACTGAATTTTAACTTGATTCAAATCAAAATTAATCAAAACAATCTTCAAAACAATTAATTTAAACCAAACCCAAAGATAACAAAGAATAACAACCTTAATCACTGAAACCCTTAGATTATCATTTTTTCTCCCCAGATCATTGTAGGACTAACTTTTCATTTTGAAAGTTGCATGAGACTTATTACCATATATAAATATCATGCAAATAAGTTTAACTATCATTTGGAATAATGTTTTATGTAATACTCTTTAATTCAATTTTTCATGCATGATTATTACATCACAAACACTAAAATTATTTCTCTACAAACCAATCTGATGATCCAAATTACACTTTGTAAGTTGCATGATCTTCATAATCACATATGAAGACCATTCAAACTAGTTTGGTGGTTACCAAACACTGATTTTATATAAAATCGTTCACTTAGGGTTTCCCTTCATAAAAAGTGATCCCACATAAAAATTTTTCAACAATTTATTATTTTAAAAAATGAAGTTCATCATTACATCCATTGATCCAAACCTTTTGAATGTGTCCCTCTCCTAAATTTGAATTTGTTTGAGGCCCATTGAANGGACTAACTTTTCATTTTGAAAGTTGCATGAGACTTATTACCATATATAAATATCATGCAAATAAGTTTAACGATCATTTGGAATAATGTTTTATGTAATACTCTTTAATTCAATTTTTCATGCATGATTATTATCATCACAAACACTAAAATTATTCCTCTACAAACCAATCTGATGATCCAAATTACACTTTGTAAGTTGCATGATCTTCATAATCACATATGAAGACCATTCAAACTAGTTTGGTGGTTACCAAACACTATTTTTATATAAAATCATACACTTAGGGTTTCCCTTCCTAAAAAGTGATCCCACATAAAATTTTTCAACAATTTATTATTTTAAAAAATGAAGTTCATCATTACATCCATATGATCGAAACCTTTTGAATGTGTCCCTCACCTAAATTTGAATTTGTTTGAGGCTCATTGAGTCGAAGATAACCAGGAAAGATAAAAATGGTAATTTTAATAATAAAATGATAATTTGACCATAACCACCTCAAAAGGACTTCAAATCAAGTTGGGACCTCAACTAAATTTATTTTAAACTTAAAAACACAATGTGTACCAATAAATTTGATTAAAAATTCAAACTTAAAATTCAACATTTTCTTAGGGTTTAGGCCCACTTTGATTGATAATATCATTACATAGAGCTTGATTTGGCCAAAATCACTTGCACCATTAAATTCCTTATATTTTTCTCTATCAAATTAGCTGAATTAAATTTTGAGTATAACCAACTCTCATCACCTTGTACTCACCTCCCAACCACCTAAATTCTTTAAATGTCCAAAACTTGAGCTAGGAACCTCCTTCTTTAAAACTATTTGGGTNAATTCCTTATATTTTTCTCTATCAAATTAGCTGAATTAAATTTTGAGTATAACCAACTCTCATCACCTTGTAATCTCCTCCCAATCACATAAATACTTTAAATGTCCAAAACTTGAGCTAGGAACCTCCTTTAAAACTGTTTGGGCTGTTGGATTCCTTGTCTTCAAAGTTATGTGTTAATCTTTAAAATCTACCAACAATTTTAAAAATTCTACATGTATTAGTTTTTAAAATTCCTCATCAAATTTAGAAAGTACTCCATTTATTTTTAATGTAATGTGATAATTTCAAAAAAATCACCATCAATTTTTCAAAATATTTTATGTTTTCTCAAATTCATTTGTTTATGTTGAAAGTTTACCATGAAATTATTAAATTCCCTATGTTATTATCATGTTATCGCGTTAATTTTAGAAATTCTGAATCAAATGTTAGTCTTTATGTAGAAAAGCATATGGTTTTTGTTCTTTTCATGTCCTATATACAATATGTTACATTTTGCATGATTAATTCATATGGCTTTTATTGTAAATGCATTGTATTATGTTTGTATAGTTTTAGTGTATGCAATTAGCACACTTTCCTTCCCTTTCCTATCAAAACCTAGAACTCTAAATTCAAATCCTCCATAAATTGAAAGCATAAACTCGTTTTTCTAAATCGTGAGCCTTAAGCCACTAATTTTCTTAAACCATNTGTTTGGGCTGTTGGATTCCTTGTCTTCAAAGTTATGTGTTAATCTTTAAAATCTACCAACAATTTTAAAAACTCTACATGTATTAGTTTTTAAAATTCCTCATCAAATTTAGAAAGTACTCTATTTATTTTTAATGTAATGTGATAATTTCAAAAAATTCACCATCAATTTTTCAAAATATTTTATGTTTTCTCAGATTCATTTGTTTATGTTGAAAGTTTACCATGAAATTATTAAATTCCCTATGTTATTATCATGTTATCACGTTAATTTTAGAAATTCTAAATCAAATGTTAGTCTTTATGTAGGAAAGCATATGGTTTTTGTTCTTTTCATGTCCTATATACAATATGTTACATTTTTCATGATTAATTCATATGGATTTTATTGTAAATGCATTATATTATGTTTGTATAGTTGTAGTGTATGCAATTAGCACACTTTCCTTCCCTTTCCTGTCAAAACCTAGAACTCTAAATTCAAATCCTCCATAAATTGAAAGCATAAACTCATTTTTCTAAATCGTGAGCCTTAAGCCACTAATTTTCTTAAACCACGGGTTTAAACACATAATTACATCTAAACCATGAGCCTTAAGGCACAAATTCCCTAAAATTGTGAGTCTAACCCTAGGTTCTCCCAAATCCATGAGCGTAGACTTTTTTCTTTACATATATGTTTGAACCCAATAATTTAGAGAAATTTAGTGTCAAACAAGAGCTATCCTTTTCCTTATCCCCTTCCGATAGTCTAAAGAAATTCTGTTGTCAAGTGTTTGGTTCCCTAAATCCCTTGATCAGTTTGGTTAAATATCATCTCCTTAAACATTAGCATAAAATCAAAGGCAATATTCATATTCCAATGAGTTTATGCAATTAACCTCTTTCATTCCCCTAGGTATCCTTTTGGATCTCAAAATTCAAGAAAAATGTTAACATGCCTACTAACTAAGTAGAAAGTAAAACATTCAAACAGATTAAATCAACACTTAGGATAATTCACCTGTGAATCACATGAATATTTTCAATTTTATCCTACCACCATTTTAATTTAAGAAGGAAATAAAGGATCTACTCACTCTTCATTATAAAAACCATCAACTCAAACTTTGAATTAAACATAGAAATCATACATTAAGCTTTCACAGGATGAAAATCCAAACTAAAAATATACTTATTTCCTTCTTTTAGAAAACAAGATGGAAGAAATGGAGATAAGAGTGAATACACCTTATGATAGTCTCAAATCTCTCTTTTCTTTACTTGAAAACTCCTTGCAATGCCTTTTTGTTCTTCCTCTTCAATGATCCACACTCTAAAATACAGAATATGACCCTTATTTTTTAGTTTAAAGCCTTTATATAGTTCTCTCGGTGAAGATTTGCATTTGAACTGTAGAAATTGTCATGTTGTGTGAACTGGTATCTAGGCATTGTTCTATGGCACTTTGGCGCTATTATGTGGCATCAATGTGTTGGTCATTGGAATCTAGACACTACAGTCATGGCTCCTACTTTTTGCCTTCTCGAATGAATTTTTTAGCATTAGGATCTTTTGGGAGCCTAGGCACTGCATCATTCCATTCCACTACCATATTAGAGTCAATTTTTTATTTTGCTTTCATAGTTTAGAGTTTTTGTGGTGAGATTTAGTGTGAAACTTTCTATAAGAGTATTGGAGAAGGAGAAAAGTGAGAGATATCTTTCTCCTGCATTTATAAGGAAAGGCTACAAAGGATTTGCTTTGAGAAAGAGTTTCATATAAGTATTGTTTGTTTATCAGTGTTATATGAACTTTCTTTTATATATGAAATTTGTGTTTTGTTATTGATATCTCATGAAGTCTGAGTAGTTCCCTCTATCTTTCTCCCTACTCTGAGATATGGTGAAATGAAGAGATAATATGGATGTACCAATATTAAAATGTAAAATAAATTGTGATGATTTTTCAACTCTGACCTTAATTTACTTTTCGATTTGGCAATTGAATTGTTAAAATATGTTGTGAAACATATGATCTGGGAAATGGAGTATGAGTTCTACGGAGGATCACATTTGATTCCATGGAGGAGAACATAGTTCATGGAATTAAGTGCAAATAAATAGAGAAATATTCTTTGTTGGGTGTAGAATTGGAGAAACTTTAGGGTGACAGACCAAAATCTTTAATTTACTCTTATTGTTTAAAAACAGAAGCGAGAGCTAGCCTTTAAGTGAAGGGAAGTGGGAGCTCTGGAGTGGGAGCCGGAAAAAGCCTAGCCATGGATTTAGGGAGTAAATACTGAATTAGCCAATGATTTTCTATGCACTGTATCAGGGTAGATAATTAAAATTGCTCCTATTTGGCACAATACATATTATGAACATTTATCTCATCTCATTTTACTATAGATTCATTGTAGTGGGAAGGATGTTTTTTCACATAAAAATCTTTGTTACATAAACATAGTTAATATATTAGTATTTATTATTTTAAACTTTGCACTTTTTATATGATAATAGTTTAAAATTTTAATTTTGATTACATCTCAACAATTGAAATTAGTGACAGTGATTTCAATTGACTTTCTGTGAATTTCCTAGCACATTTATCATTTCCAATTTAAATATTCCCCGTAGGACCGATATTTGAGGCTTAAATAGAAAGTTCATTATTACTTGATAATGATACGTATACTTGCGTAGAATCTGAATATTAATTGATTATACTTATTTAAATTTTACACAATCTATCGCAACAAAAAAATCAGATCACCCAACACCGGCTTTAATTTAATTTAATACATATAATTTATAAAAATTAGTATTTTAAAATTTTGAAAATACAAGACCAAACTGATCTCATATCCCCAGTAATTTAAATAAACTAGCCTAATACCGCAAGTAGTGCACCTATCCCGAGGGATATATACATTACTTACTGGTGAAGGCTTGACTAAATAAGCTAAAGATTGTATGACATCCGTTTAAGTCTGCAGAAAAATCATTTTATGTTGACCGATAATTTCCCTATTTAATATGAAGAATTAAATAGGGTTTATATTAAGTTGTGTTTGGAAATACTTCCCATAAGGACAAGCTCCTATAGTTAATTACATCTTAGATAGCCGGAGTCACCTAAGAAAACTCTCGATAAAAATCATGGGATAATATCTTCAAGGAATTCAAAAGCATGGGACTTTTCAATTGGATAGGACAAAGAGGTGTGAAAGGAGAATGACTCAAGTTTGGAACATTTTATTTTGGAGTCTAAAGGAGGAAGAACTAGGGGATGTCATAGATCCGGAGGAGAACCTAGGTGACTTCCCAAACTATCATATGGTTTGGCTTCCATTTTGGAGATTAGAATTATTGAATGTTTCATCCTGCCAATTTTATTAATTAGGGCTTATATTTGTGTGAAATGATCACACAAATAGTCTGGAAGATGTGAGGATTTAGGTCATGAAAAACGACAATCTTAGAATCCTAAAGCAAATTAGGGCTTACATTGTATAACAGAACTATACAAAAGCCTAAAGATAAATTGAGGATTTATGTTGCATAAGCAAACAACTTCAAGTTCCTATGGATTTGTTATTTAAATCTAAAGAATGGTTTAGCTGATGAAGACATGTTTTGCTATTGAAGATGGTCGTGCTGCCCACTTTGCTAGCTCCAAGCTCCTCATCGTAGCGAGTTTAAGTTTTCTAATGTGTCAAGTTATAATGTCAAATCAGATGCCCCTATGGTTATGGTTCTTTAAATATTATGGGGCATGTTAAAGTTGATTAGAGAAACACCGGTTAGGATCCTACGGTTCCCTCGTTCTGATATCACTATTTTCTATCGGATTCACTTAGTCCAAATGATTTTACTAAACTCAAATTAATGAGTTTCATACTTTCACTTAAATCATAGGAAATCTCGTTAGCAACCGTAGGTTACCTCCTCCGAGGGATTCCCGATCGTCCAATAGAGACGTCTTAGTTTTCATGCAGGGTGACATCGTTGTTTAGTATGCAAGTTTATGAAAGTAAAAGTACAATGCATAAAGTACGAGAAAAGAAAGCACTGTAAACTATAAAAGCGTACCTGGCGAGCCTTCTCGTTCCTNTATATATATATATATATATATATATATATATATATATATATATATATATATATTATTTAAAGCCCAAGGGCTAATTTTATTGAAATTGAAAAGACACATAGATTGTATGAGAGGACAAAAAAAAAAGGTGTCTTGCCCATACAATACATCAGATACTAGCATCCTAAAAGGATGAAACAAAGATAAAACACAAAAAAAAAGCTTGCAGGAAATAAGCTGTTACGCACGAGCCAGCTTGGTCTTGCCTCTGCCTCTGGTTCTAGGACCGGAGACAGCTAACAAACTGAGTGTCGTTCCATTACCCAAAGTTACTAGAGTATCATCCATTAATTTCCCAAGCTGGGGTGTGCCTCCATTCTTCTTTTTCTTTCTAGATGTGTAAACCTGTTATTCCTCATCTGAGGACTGGCTCATCTGATCGGTGTGGTCAACGGATTGTTGGGCATGTAGGAGAGAATGAGCCCCCAGCTCCTGACTAGCAGCAACAACATTCTGATTCTGGAGAGATGGTAAGCATGTCTCTTCAACACCTGAA
>JXCR01106888.1:157560-183043 GCA_002079205.1 Phalaenopsis hybrid cultivar | reverse complement strand
TGTCTACCAGATCCTATGTCATGTCTTGGTGGTTCTAAATTTTGAGGATGATTCTATTAAGTAAATCATAATAAGTCCGGATGTCCTTCAAGATATCCAAGGATCATGAAGAAGTCTTAGGTAATACCCTGGAAATTTCATAGTCCCTGAAATTATCTAGAGTTCATTTTGGCCTTAGTATGTTTACTATATAGTTCATCCAGTTAATACCCTTATGCTTAGNATATATATATATATATATATATATATATATATATATATATATATATATATATATATATATATAACTTTTGTATGAATTAAAGCATGCTTAGAGATGAAAGGAGAAAATACAAGCTTGAGGTGTGTCTACCAGATCCTATGTCATGTCTTGGTGGTTCTAAATTTTGAGGATGATTCTATTAAGTAAATCATAATAAGTCCGGATGTCCTTCAAGATATCCAAGGATCATGAAGAAGTCTTAGGTAATACCCTGGAAATTTCATAGTCCCTGAAATTATCTAGAGTTCATTTTGGCCTTAGTATGTTTACTATATAGTTCATCCAGTTAATACCCTTATGCTTAGTGAATTTTTATGTTTTGATTATCCCTTAAGTAGGGTAATTATCACTTGATGTCTCATTTATGAGTTATATGGGTAAGACCCTAACTTAATTAATTAATTTCATTTTAGAGAATGGACTTGTAGTGTTTTGAAAAGTTTTAAATTAATTATAAGTTATTTTCTAAACCTTATTAGACAAAATTTTGATTAATCCTAGTTCACTACTAAGCCCTTAAGATTTAATGGGTAGATTTGTAATTTTAAGGAAAAGGATTTTTCAGCATTTATATTCTTGATCATTATCATGAATAATAAATCATTTTAAAACTGTTAATTAGGGGTTTTAAATCATTGAGTTAAAACCAAACCCCTCACTTTGATATTTCCTTATTTAAATATTCTTCCAAATTACATTAATTTTAAGAAATCACAAATTTACCCTTTTATAAGACCAAAAATGGAATTGGTTTCTACCACTTACCCCTTATATATTCCAATCATAAAATAACATTAATTAAGATCATTTATTGTCCATTTAGTCCTTTGCTAAGCCTAAATATTAAGTAAGCCTTAAATTCCAAAATTATCCTTTTGCCCTTAAGACCTTAATACCCTATAACTCATTAAATTAGGCTCAAATAACTTGAAATTTTATGTTATCTCACTCATGAGTTAATTAAAACATCAGAGAAGAAAATGTGATTTTTCTGAATTTATTTAATTTTTAAATTTAATAACTCAATAAAAATAAAACTTCTGTCCTTAAGAAAATTATTAGTGGTTTACGTAGATCAGAGGACCACTTGGATCAATTTTCATGATTTTTAGAGGTTTGATTTAATTAATAGAATTTTTGTTGGTTTTGAGTATTAATTAAATATAAAATAATATTTAAATGGAAAAATAAGTTTTATTATTATATTAAATCTCCTTGTGTCCAGGAAACCCAAATAAACAAATTTTATATTTTTTTGGTTTATATTTTAATTATTGGAATTATTTTAGTGAAAAAAATAAAGAAAATTTGATTTTTTAAGCTTTAAAAATTAATATCTTGACTTAGAACATTAGGAAAATTATTTGAATTGGTCCCAAGTAATCAAGAAGCCAAATGTGATATTTTAGTGTGTTCTTAAAATGTTGTGATTTTTTTGATTTTTAATTAATTCTATTAATTTAAATGCTGAAAAATAGCTTAAAAATGAAGAATTTTATTTTAATTCAAATTTTATTTTTCTTAGGTTCCTCTAGTCTATTAATTTAAATGCTCTAAAACCAATTTTGTAATTTTTTGAGTTGTATTTTAATTATTATAATTATTTTAATGCCAAAAATGTGATTTCACTTAATTTGTCCATTTGAGTGGTCAAATTAACTCCAATTTACTTGAAATTTTTATGGGAAGCTTCCATAACATTAAATTGCAGTGTAGAATGATTTTCATGTCATTTACATTTATAATTATTCCAAATTATTTTCTCCTCATTTTTAGGGTTGGTGACAATTAGGATTTTTTTAATGAGTTAAATCAAGTTTATATTTTTCATAGGATTCTCCAACCACAATGAACATATCAGAATAATTTTAGTATTTTTATGATGAGTATTTTAATTATGATAATTTTTATACCAAAATAGGGAACATTAACTTGAAATTTAGATATCTCTAGTTAGAGATGCCCCTTTACCTTGAAAAAATCAGAAGAGATGCCTAACAATAGAGACATCAAAAGCCTCATGGTCCCATGCCATGGTGAAATGACTATGCAAATGGAGAATCATAATAAGAAAAACACTATTTAATTAATTAGAAATAAAATATGCATCAAATGAACATGAAAATATTTCCACATTGTTCTCCTCTCTTCACTGAGCAATAGAATATTTTTATTTTTTTTTTATGATTTTTCTCCACAAAGTTATGGATTTTTGAAGTTATGGCTATTTAAAAAAAAAAAGAAAATGCGCCTAATTTCCCACTTATCCTACTCAGCCTCGTACGCGTCGAAGAGACGCGTGTCGCCGCGGGATTGGGCGCCTCCTTCGCGTCAGCTCCTTCTTTTTGAACCACGGCTCCGTTCGATGTGATCAGGACCGTCCAAGCAATACACGCTCGATCATACGCTGCGTGGTCATCGTCTTCGATGAGTCAAGCCCGCAAACCGTCCATTTTAAAGCTTTAATATCTCACTCGATTCTTAATCAAATCAAGTGCGGTTTATTCTTATAGACTCATATTGAATAGGGAACATATCCATATGGTTAATCAACCCTTAAATCAACTCTATGAACATTGAGAATCAAATGAAGCTCGGTTTAGGGTTAGTGCTCAATACCTTAGTCCAAGAGGGGAAGCCTCGATTAGATGCTTGTGGAAGCTTTGTGAGGGTCCCAAGAGCCTTGGGATGGAGCCTCGAGCTGTGGTGAATTGCCTAGATATGAGATCGACCTAGGCCAATTTAGGGGCTCAATCAAAATCCACCTTAGGATGCTCTGGTGATGGGGCTTCTATGAGGGATCTTCCTCTTTCACAGTGGGGATGGTGTGGGTGCAATTAATTTGAATTTGATGGAGGTTTGAGGGGTGTCCTGTTTCGTCCTTGAACTTGAGCTCCAAAATTAAGCTCGAGCAGTGGCTTTGAGTGGGTAAGGGTGGTTGGGTTAAGCTCAAGAGGTCTCAAGGAAGCTCTAGAAGCAATTTGACAGAGTTTCCCCAAGTAATTTCAAGCTCTCTCCATTTGGTCATGGAGGGTGGGTTTAAAAAGAGGGGGAAGGACAGGCTACCAGAGGCAATTGGTGGGTGCCCTAGGTTACTTATGTGGATGCCAACAACGTGCAACAATCCAATTGGGATGAGACAGCTTAGATAGGTTTAATTTTGAGTTTTAGCCACGGGGGAACATTTGGCCATGGCTTTTCCGACAGCCAAGGTGGCTGACCAGCCAGGGAGGGGTCACCATCTGATTTAGGGAGTTCAGGGCTTGGTCTTANAGAGATGGTAAGCATGTCTCTTCAACACCTGAAGCATCCTGGAGATGTGGAGCTTCAATACTATCCTGATTACCGAACCCAATTAAACCATCTGCCAATATATCGGTCGGAAGAACTGAGAGAGTATTGTCTCTGATAGTGGGAGGTGGAGTTGGCATCGTGTCAACCGGTGTTTCAATAGTTTGTGGAATGCACTCAGGAGCGGAGGAGGGACATGTATGAGGTGGGGCAGATCCAGAAGCATTTTTACTTGCAGGTTTTAAATTTGGATGCAACTGATAACATTAAGAATGAGAATGTCCAAACATACGGCAGTGAGTACAATAAAGTGGTATTTGTTCAAGTTCTGCTTATTGTCAAAATCTTTGATCTTGTGTGTCAATCCATATTTCTCCCGGAAAAGGTAAAGTAATATCCCTTTCTGTCAAAATTCTAGCTTCTGAAGGTCGAGTTAGATTCACTATAGGCGTGTCAGTTTTGAGGGGTTTACCGTATACCATCCCTAAAGTAAAGAGAAGCTCTTGATCAAAAAGGTGGATCTTCAAACCTGGGAAATGAAGCCAAACAGGAATTGTAGGAGGTTCAGTACAAGGGTCAAAATCCACCATCCATTTTAACACCTTCATCACCTGATTTTCAATTCGAAGAAGCCTTCTCGCAAACAAATAAGTGTAGTCTTCATTATTTGATAATTGAATGATAATGTGACGACCATCCAATTTACCGATCTTCCAACCCCCTTTCAACTTCATTTTCTCAAAGTCCTTTTGAATTAGTTCAAGTTTAGGGTTTCCATAAAGAAACTTACCTACTAAGAACAGTCGGCAGGGCGCAGCTAGGGTGGAGATCTCTGCTTCAGTGAGAAAGATTGCAGG
This sequence comes from Phalaenopsis hybrid cultivar, assembly GCA_002079205.1. Taxonomy (NCBI): domain Eukaryota; kingdom Viridiplantae; phylum Streptophyta; class Magnoliopsida; order Asparagales; family Orchidaceae; genus Phalaenopsis; species Phalaenopsis hybrid cultivar. Next base: position 178,633 of record JXCR01106888.1, on the reverse strand, counting down.
TTTGTCATTTTTACGGGAAGCTTTTTTGAGAAATCTGGTTTTAATGCCAAGCGCAAAATTGTCATGGTATCGTTGTGAAAACATATTGGAAAGAGGGGCGGAGAAGGGGTTATCACTAGCAAGGGCGGCGGCGTAGGAACGCGCTGATGCCATTCAGACGCCGTCGATTAGCACAAACAGCGCACTTCGCAGTTCGTCGCAGGGCGCCAAACAACGCAAGTAGCGGTGGCATCGTAGGGCGTGAAGGAGGAGCCTTGCGTTGATGGGCGCGAAGGAACGACGAGCGCAGGAACGAAGGGCGCAAAGGAACAAGGAGCCTTACGTTGCGGTGGCGTCGTAGGGCGCGAAGGAACGAGAGCGGCGCTGCAGGACGACGCAGCATCGCGTCTTCTCTGCCGCAAACGACGCCACCAAAGCACGAACGCGTGAGAGTGGAGATTGGGGCAGCAGTGACGATCGAAACGAAACNTTCATTTGCTCAAAGTCCTTTCGAATTAGTTCAAGTTTAGGGTTTCCATAAAGAAACTTACCTACTAAGAATTGTCGGCAGGGCACAGCTAGGGTAGAGATCTCTGCTTCAGTGAGAAAGATTGCAGGTTTGCCGTTTTTACGGGAAGCTTTTTTGAGAAATCTGGTTTCAATGCCAAGTGCAAAATTGTCATGATATCGTTGTGGAAACATATTGGAAAGAGGGGCGGAGACGGGGTTATCACCGGCAAGGACGGCGGCGTAGGAACACGCTGATGTCATTCAGACGCCATCGATCAACACAAACAGCGCACGCCGCAATTCGTCGCAGGGCGCCAAACAGCGCAAGCAGCGGTGGCGTTGTAAAGCGCGAAGGAGGAGCCTTGTGTTGCTGGGCGCAAAGGAACGACGAGCGCAGGAACGAAGGGCGCAAAGGAACGAGGAGCCTTACGTTGTGGTGGCGTCGTAGGGCGCAAAGGAACGAGAGCGGCGCTGCGGGACAACGCAGCGTCACGTCTTCTCTGCCGCAAACGACGCCACCAAAGCACGGACGCGTGAGAGTGGAGATAGGGGCAGTAGTGACGATCGAAACGAAACGCTAGGGTTTGCCNGCCATGTTGGGTCAAATTGGGTCAAAGTATGGTTTGGGTTGGGTTCAGCCACCAAGATTGGTCTTGGGCTGAAGAGGATCAGATGGGTCAACTAAATTAGTTTGGAGAAATCCCCATACAAGTGATTTAGTTAAGTATGGGGTTTAGAGAATTCATTAAAAGGGTTAAAAACCTTTTTAAGGAGACTTGAAATTGGCTTGGCCTCTTTCCATTAATAGTTTGATGATGTGACATGACTCTCATGGCTTGCCTGTGGCTTGGGAGTGGATTCTTGGCTCCCCTTTGGCTTAACTAATTTTCATGAGAAGGGATTTTGGATTTATTTGGTATTTTTGGTGAAGTTTGGCTTGATGCTTAATTTGGAATGATTTGATTTTGAATTTAGGACTTTAGGAATGATTTTAATCAAATGGATGATGAAAAGAAAGAATTGTCATGTGGGCTTTGGATTTTGGCTTTTGAAATTAAATGTGGTGGGCTTGAGCATTTGAATTTAAAATTGATTTCGGGCTAAAATTTGGGTTAATTGAATGTTGAGTTTGATGTAGGAATATATCATGAAGGCTTTAGAAGAATCTCAAGTGGTTTTGAATTGCATTAGGAGGGTCATTNATATATATATATATATATGTATGTATAACTTTTGTAAGAATTAAAGCATGCTTAGAGATGAAAGGAGAAAATACAAGTTTGAGGTGTGTCTGCCAGATCCTATGTCATGTCTTGGTGGTTCCAAATTTTGAGGATGATTCCATTAAGCAAATCATAATAAGCCCGGATGTCCTTCAAGATATCCAAGGATCATGAAGAAGTCTTAGGTAATACCCTGGACATTTCATAGTCCCTGGAATTATCTAGAGTTCATTTTGGCCTTAGTATGTTTACTATATAGTTCATCCAGTTAATACCCTTCTGCTTAGTGAATTTTTATGTTTTGATTATCCCTTAAGTAGGGCAATTATCACTTGATGTCTCATTTATGAGTTATATGGGTAAAGACCCTAACTTAATTAATTAATTTCACTTTAGAGAATGGACTTGTAGTGTTTTGAAAAGTTTTAAATTAATTATAAGTTATTTTTTAAACCTTATTAGACAAAATTTTGATTAATCCTAGTTCACTACTAAGCCCTTCAGATTTAATGGGTAGATTTGTAATTTTAAGGAAAAGGATTTCTCAGTATTTATATTCTTGACCTTATCATGAATTATAAATCATTTTAAAACTATTAATTGGGGGTTTCAAATCATTGAGTTAAAATCAAACCCCTCACTTTGATATTTCCTTATTTAAATATTCTTCCAAATTACATTAATTTTAAGAAATCACAAATTTACCCTTTTATAAGACCAAAAATGGAATTGGTTTCTACCACTTACCCCTTATATATTCCAATCATAAGAAAAATATTAATTAAGTTCATTTATTACCCATTTAGTTCATTGTTAAGCCTTAATATTAAGTAAGCCTTAAATTCCAAAATTACTCTTTTTCCCCTAAGACCTTAATACCCTATAATTCATTAAATTAGGCTCAAATGACTTGAAATTTTAAGTTACCTCACTCATGAGTTAATTAAAACATCAGAGAAGAAAATGTGATTTTTCTGAATTTATTTAATTTTTATAATTATTTATAATGTAAAAAAGAGGATTTTCAATGAAAATGTAATAACTCAATAAAAATAAAACTTCTGTCCTTACGAAAATTATTGGTGGTTTACGTAGATCAGAGGACCACTTGGATCAATTTTCATCATTTTTAGAGATTTAATTTAATTAATAGAATTTTTGTTGATTTTGAGTATTAATTAAATATAAAATAATATTTAAAAGGAAAAATAAGTTTTATATTTATATTAAATCTCTCTATGTCCAGGAAACCCAAATAAACAAATTTTATATTTTTTTTGGTTTATATTTTAATTATTGGAATTATTTTAGTGAAAAAATAAAGAAAATTCAATTATTTATGCTTTTAAAATTAATATCTTGACTTAGAGCATTAGGAAAATTATTTGAATTGGTCCCAAGTAATCAAGAAGCCAAATGTGATATTTTAGTGTGTTCTTAAAATATTGTGATTTTTATGATTTTTAATTAATTTATTAATTTAAATGCTCAAAAATAGCTTAAAAATGAAAATTTAATTTTAATTAAAATTTTATTTTTCTTAGGTTCCTCTAATCATAAGGAGCTCCCAAAACCAATTTTGTAATTTTTTTAGTTGTATTTTAATTATTATAATTATTTTAATGCCAAAAATGTGATTTCACTTAATTAATCCATTTGAGTGGTCAAATTAACTCCAATTTACTTGAAATTTTTATGGGAAGCTTCCATAACATTAAATTGCAGTGTAGAATGATTTTCATGTCATACATTTATAATTATTCCAAATTATTTTCTCATCATTTTTAGGGTTGGTGACAATTAGGATTTTTTAATGAGTTAAATCAAGTTTATATTTTTCATAGGGTTCTCCAACCACAATGAACCTATCAAAACAATTTTAGTATTTTTATGATGAGTATTTTAATTATGATAATTTTTATACCAAAATAGGGAACATTAACTTGAAAATTAGATATCTCTAGTTAGAGATGCCCCTTGACCTTGAAAAAATCAGAAGAGATGCCTAACAATAGAGACATCAAAAGCCTCATGGTCCCATGTCATGGTGAAATGTCTATGCAAATGGAGAACCATAATAAGAGAAACACCATTTAATTAATTAAAAATAAAATATGCATCAAATGAACATGAAAATATTTCCACATTGTTCTCCTCTCTTCACTGAGCAATAGAATATTTTTATTTTATTTTTATGATTTTTCTACACAAAGTTATGGATTTTTGAAGTTATGGCTATTTAAATAAATAAGAAAATGCGCCTAATTTCCTACTTATCCTACTCAGCCTTGTACGCGTCGAAGAGACGCGTGTCGCCTCAGGATTGGGCGCCACCTTCGCGTCAGCTCCTTCTTTTTGAACCACGACTCCGTTCGACGTGATCAGGACTGTCCAATTGGTACACGCTCGATCAGACGCTGCGTGGTCATCGTCTCCGATGAGTCAAGCTCGCAAACCGTCCATTTTTAAGCGTTAATATCTCACTTGATTCTTAACCAAATCAAGTGTGGTTTATTCTTATAGACTCGTATTGAATAGGGAACATATCCATATGGTTAATCAACCCTTAAATCAACTCTACGAACATGGAGAATCAAATGAAGCTCGGTTTAGGGTTAGTGTTCAATACCTTAGTCCAAGAGGGGAAGCCTCGATTAGATGCTTGTCGAAGCTTTGTGAGGGTCCCAAGAGCCTTGGGATGGAGTCTCGAGCTGTGGTGAATTGCCTAGATATGAGATCGACCTAGGCCAATTTAGGGGCTCAATCAAAATCCACCTTAGGATGCTCTGGTGATGGGGCTTCTATGAGGGATCTTCCTCTTTCACAGTGGGGATGGTGTGGGTGCAATTAATTTGAATTTGATGGAGGTTTGAGGGGTGTCATGTTTCGTCCTTGAACTTGAGCTCCAAAATTGAGCTCGAGCGGTGGCTTTGAGTGGGTAAGGGTGGTTGGGTTAAGCTCAAGAGGTCTCAAGGAAGCTCTAAAAGCAATTTGGCAGAGTTTCCCCAAGTAATTTCAAGCTCTCTCCATTTTGTCAAGGAGGGTGGGTTTAAATAGAGGGGGAAGGAGAGGCTACCAGAGGCAATTGGTGGGTGCCCTAGGTTGCTTATGTGGATGCCAACAACGTGCAAAAATCCAATTGGGATGAGACAGCTTATATATGTTTAATTTTGAGTTTTAGCCACGGGGGAACATTTGGCCATGGCTTTTCCGATAGCTAAGGTGGTCGACCGGCCAGGGAGGGGTCACCATCTGATTTAGGGAGGTCAGGGCTTGGTCTTGGTGAAGTCAATTGAGGTTGGTCATGTGTAAAGGCATGGGATTGAAATAGTATGGGGAAAATGCCATGTTGGGTCAAATTGGGTCAAAGTATGGTTTGGGTTGGGTTCAGCCACCAAGATTGGTCTTGGGCTGAAGAGGATCAGATGGGTCAACTAAATTAGTTTGAAGAAGTCCCCATACAAGTGATTTAGTTAAGTATGAGGTTTAGAGGATTCATTAAAAGGGTTAAGAACCTTTTTAAGGAGACTTGAAATTGGCTTGGCCTCTTGCCATTAATAGTTTGATGATGTGACATGGCTCTCATGGCTTGCCTGTGGCTTGAGAGTGGATTCTTGGCTCCCCTTTGGCTTGGCTAATTTTCATGAGAAGGGATTTTGGATTTAGTTGGTATTTTTGGTGAAGTTTGGCTTGATGCTTGATTTAGAATGATTTGATTTTGAATTTAGGACTTTAGGAATGATTTTAATCAAATAGGTGATGAAAAGAAAGAATTGTCGTGTGGGCTTTGGATTTTGGCTTTTGAAATTAAATGTGGTGGGCTTGAGCATTTGAATTTAAAATTAAATTCGGGCTAAAATTTGGGTTAATTGAATGTTGAGTTTGGTGTATGAATATATCATGAAGGCTTTAGAAGAATCTCAAGTGGTTTAGAATTGCATTAGAAGGGTCATTTGAGGAACTTAGGCATATGGTCAAAATTGGGGCTTTTTGATTTAGGTAAAATTGGGCTTGAAATTAGGTCAAAATGAGCTTTAATGTTTTTTTAGATTAGGATTGGAAATGCTAAATTTTGATTTGGAATTGAAATTGAGAAAGATTGAGGTCAATTGGGCCAAAATTGGGGTAGGTTTGGGAACATTTGGGTCTTTAAGGGCAAGTTGGGGCTTTTGGTCAAATTAAATTAATTTGATCCAATTGGATTAAATTGATGATAAAAAATTGAAATTGGGAATATTTGGGATGATTTTGGAATTTTTGGGAATTTTTGGAATTTTTAGGTTATGAGGGCATTTTGGNGGTCATTTGAGGAACTTAGGCATATGGTCAAAATTGGGGCTTTTTGATTTAGGTAAAATTGGGCTTGAAATTGGGTCAAATTGAGCTTTAATTTTGTTTAGATTAGGATTGGAAATGCTGAATTTTGATTTGGAATTGAAATTGGGTAAGATTGATGTCAATTGGGCCAAAATTGGGGTAGATTTGGGGACATTTGGGTCTTTAAGGGCTAGTTGGGGCTTTTGGTCAAATTAAATTAATTTGATCCAATTAGATCAAATTGATGATAAAAAAATTGAAATTGGGAACATTTGGGAATTTTTGGAATTTTTAGGTCATGAGGGCATTTTTTTAATTTTGGCAATTTTTGGGGATATTTTGGAAATTTAGTAATTTTGGTGAATTTTGGTCAATTTAGGTAGATGATTTTTGGAGAGATTTGTGTATTTTGGGCAATTTTGGGAAAAATATTAGGGTTGTAGGGGTATTTTGATAATTTGATGATTTTGGGTCAAAATGGGCCAACAAGCCATGAAGTCATACTAAGCCAATATGAGCCATATGAGGACTCATTTTGGATGCTCAATGTGTTGCTTCTAACCCTCTTAGCCAAAGACTAGGGGTACAGGGTCATCCACATGAGCTTTCCAAAAGGAGTAGGAGACCAACTTAAACGATCTTAGGGTTTAAGGTATGTGAGAGAGTGTAGTGTGTGCAAGTTAGCCCCACACCAAAACCAGATCACCCAGGGTTAGTCTTAAGGTCTAACCATCCTATGGGGGACTCCACTTGAATTCCCCCATACTGACCCCACCTACTAAGTTTTAGAGGTTAGGACCAATATGTGGAACTCCAAACTGAGTAAAGAAGAGTTTGAAGTTTCTAATGGTGATGGTTCCTTGTCTAGTCCTCTAGGAATAGTCAACAGGAATATCCTATGGCTAGACCCTAGACTACTAAAGAGGAAAAATTAGACCTCAACCAAAAGTGAGGTCAACATATACCTAGGGTCACAATAACTTGGGATGACGAATCCATAGTATCCTGACTCAACTATCTCTACCAAATTAGAATTACTTTACCTTTTCATTGGTAAACCTTGTTGAACCCATTCATTCCTTTAGAACCTCATTGATTTCATCTAGTGGGCCCTGTTTTGCTGACAAACGGCTGCGTATTTGAGATATGGTGATTCACACTCTACCCTTATAACCTAATATTGCCTCAATGTGGTGGGATGATCCTGCTTGACGACCCAGTTATCTCATAAAGTCTCAATTGTTGATTAGTTATCGTCCATTTGAGATGCGAGAGATTAACTCTCTGCCCTCACGACCCAGCATAAGATTTGAAGCACCGAGACTATCTTAATTGAGATATCCATCTCCATTTGACACACATTTAACTAGTTATCACAAAGCATAATCAAGACTTTTATTATCGAGAGTATTCTTGAGTATCCCTTAAGATGTAATTAACTGAACAGGTACATTCCTTTGACAACTATTTTTAACCTCAGAACTAAATTGTTCTTTAGGGTTCTCTGGTTATGGCTAGATTGTATAGAGATTTTTTTCGTGGATATTGCATCTCGAGGTATTTCGATATGTTCTCATTTTGGATGCATACTCTCTACCTATCGCACAAAGTTTATCATACACAAGCTCTTCATGTTTCTTTTAATTTGTTTGCCTATTTTCCTAGCATATCCTCATCTTTCCTATTCCTTTGTTCTTCAGATCATTTTAATGATCATGGAGAGAGAACTCCGAGTTCAATTAAAAAGAACTAAAATAATATTCATAATTATAAGTATATATATGCATGTATGTATGTTTAAATATAAGTGATATTTGCATGAGTGCTTATGTNATATATATATATATATATATATGTATGTATGTATGTATGTATATGTATGTATGTATGTATGTATGTATAAGCCCTATGTGTTTACCCAATGCAAAATGGAATTTATATGATTTTTACATGTTTAATGTAGGTTAGTTCATGTTTATTTTGTAAATTCATGTAACATAAAATAGTGTTTCTCTATGTCTATCTATAAAGAAAAAAAAGGAAAGAAAAACATGTGAAAGTATGATGTGTATGATTGCATGATTGATTGTGTACTTTGCATGTTGTGACAATATGTAAATGCATGAGTCTATCTATGCATGATTTAATGGCATTTTTACTTTTCTGCGCGTTAGATGAATTTACTTTTCCGCGAGTCGGAATCCATGGTTAGGAAGTTCCATTACATATGACTTTCGGTTAACCCCAAGTGCACGGTAGATGAACTTACAGGAGGAAAAACTAAGCTCCTTGGGCTAAGTGTGTGTACTAAAAATATTAGCACAAATCTCACTTTTTGAACGGTTAACGTTCTTCTATCCCTACCTAGTGCGAACCATGAACCATGACCAAAAAGGTTAATAATTTGATTTAGTGCATCAATTAAACGGCGCACTCATAATCATCTGCCTAACTCTTGTGAGCTACGGTTAGGGCTGTCAAAAAAGCTCGTTGTTCGCGAACAGTTCGTGCTCGGTTCGTCAATGAGTTCGTGTTCGATTTGTTCGATAAATAAACGAGACAAACGTGAATAATTTTTTCCGTTCGGTTAGTTAAACGAACCAAACACGAACAATGATGCATTNCTCGTCGTTCGAGAACAGCTCGTGTTCGGCTCGTGTTCGACTCGTTCGTTAAGAAACGAACACAAACAATGACTTCACGAATAATTTCGAACACGAACTTATTTCAAACAAACTAAATTTTAAATGAATCGAACACGAATTGTTTTAGGTCTCACANTTAAGAAACGAACACGAACAGTGACTTCACGAACAATTTCGAACACGAACTTATTTCAAACAAACTAAATTTTAAATGAATCGAACACGAACATAAGTTCTGTTCGTTCGTGTTCGATTCGTTTACACCCCTAGCTACGGGATATTGTTTTAGGTCTCACGTGCAAAGCAACAATGAAAGAATCACTGGGAATTAAGAAAATATTTGTCGGCTTTAGTGAATAAAAAAAATAAATAAATCTTAAAAGACGGTCACAATTAATTTATTTAATCCATGACGCAAATTCAAGCAATAACAATTGCCGAGTATATTGTTGACTGATCTGATATTAAGNATAAATCTTAAAAGACGGTCACAATTAATTTATTTAATCCATGACGCAAATTCAAGCAATAACAATTGCCGATTAAGGATTATAGAAATGATTTCATCCATTGTTGACTGATTTGATATTAAGTATATGACACATACCAATGTGCCGATGAATCGCTGGAGAAATTTGATGTATATTAAAGATAAAGACAATAGAGATGATGATGGCAATTAAAATATTTCTCCAGTTGTATCATTTGAAAAAAAAGGAGCAAATTTGCATGGTTATTCATCTTTGAGGCGTCCATTTAGAGACAGCTCATATACAGGTAGGACTTCGCATGTAGAGTTATATGCGGAGTCTAATGAAATTACGTCACGTGAAGGTGACAGAAAAATAAAATAAGATATGTCTGGTAACACAAGCGAATATTTCTCCCGTGTTATTGATTTGTTATTGATGTATTATTATAACACCGAAAATATTCTCAGAACACAGTAACACTTGAATAACATATAATAACACCTGAATAACACATAATAACACGGGAGGAATATTTTCGGTGTTACCGGGCTGATTTTATTGAACTCCGCACGTAACTCTACGTGCGGAGTACTATGCAATATTTTTTCACATTTTGGGGGTAGACATTCATGCATTTCCAACTTGTCTTTTACCTAAAATAAAATGANTGACACATACCAATGTGCCGATGAATCGCTGGAGAAATTTGATGTATATTAAAGATAAAGACAATAGAGATGGTGATGACAATTAAAATATTTCTCCAGTTGTATGCCACATAAATATTTAGTGCCCATATCATTAAAAAAAAGGAGCAAATTTGCATGGTTATTAATCTTTGAGGCGTCCATTTAGAGACAGCTCATATACAGGCAGGACTTCGCATGTAGAGTTACATGCGGAGTCTAATGAAATTACGTCACGTGGAGGTGACAGAAAAATAAAATAAGATCTGTTCGGTGACACAAGCGAATATTTCTCCCGTGTTATTCATGTGTTATTGATGTGTTATTATAACACCGAAAATATTCCCAGAACACAGTAACACTTGAATAACATATAATAACACCTGAATAACACTTAATAACACGGGGGAAATATTTTCCGGTGTTACCGGGCTGATTTTATTGAACTCCGCACGTAACTCTACGTGCGGAGTACTATGTAATATTTGTTCACATTTTGGGGGTAGACATTCATGCATTTCCAACTTGTCTTTTACCTAAAATAAAACGAAAAAATGTGAATGATTACCTGCCATTTTGTAGCCCCACCCTCAAATGTAACCAAAATTGGAATTTTATTTTTTAATAATTCAATGCCATATACAAGAAAATGTGGCCCATGACATCATGACTTTGGGCAATATTTTTAGAAATGATAGAGATATTGAAATAATAATATAATCCCCAATTATTGCGCTAAAGTACTGTGAGTCTTGCCTCATGGCACGTAAATGAGTGTCCATTCGGNTTTGGGCAATATTTTTAGAAATGATAGAGATATTGAAATAATAATATAATCCCCAATTATTGCGCTAAAGTATTGTGAGTCCTGCCTCATGGCACGTAAATGAGTGTCCATTTGTNAAATAAAACGAAAAAATGTGAATGATTACCTGCCATTTTGTAGCCCCACCCTCAAATGTAACCAAAATTGGAATTTTATTTTTTAATAATTCAATGCCATATACAAGAAAATGTGGCCCATGACATCATGACTTTGGGCAATATTTTTAGAAATGATAGAGATATTGAAATAATAATATAATCCCCAATTATTGCGCTAAAGTACTGTGNGGCAAAGAGTTTAGTGTTGTGACATCGAAATGTGACACTAATGGGCTGGATCCTTTGATCATTAGACCAATGTAAGGGAGGGACATATTGACATTCTAAAACTTAAAAAAGTAGACACCTACTTCTAAGTAATGGAAGGGATTCAACATTTTTCTACAGGCCTCACCAAGTGGTTTGAATGGGTAAATAAAAAAATTATTAAACATAGTTATAGTGATTAATTCAGTAATTAAGAGGTTGCTATAGATCCATCCATTTAGTCGGATGAAGAACTATCATCCAAATAGAGGGGTGTACCAACGGTTTGTGATACGAATTCCTAAGTCCCCAACCTCTAAATGTTAAGGAATTCTTTATTCAAAACAACCAAACTCAGTTAACAGAGCAAAGCTAGAATGAGGGTCACCAATAATATGGCAGGATGTACCATGTGTAAAAAGCCAAGGCTTACCTTGACCTATATCTGTTAAGAAGCCACCACATGCATGACTGAGTTGAACCCGACTAATCAACAAGGTAACATGCGATCATTTCACTATAGTAAAGGCAAAACAATGATTAATTGTCCGCAAAAAAGTAAAATGGTCTAGAATTGGCCGAAGTTCTATCGCGCCAAAAGACAGCGTTGCAACATTGGGAGTAGAAATGTAATGTCACAAATCTAACAACAAAGTTGTGGCACCAACTGATAGGCATAACGACAAATAGGGGCAAGTACTACATCTCCATACTTGAATGCAACAATTCTAGCCCCAAATAAACAAAGTTCATTTGGAGCCACATTGTCGCTGACTTGGACATAAAAGAGACACCAGTGTTGCAATATTGGAATGCATCATCTTAAAGCCTTATGTAGCATAGGATGGCATCAATGTGTTATTATGAAGGTAATAACGAGCTACTACATAGGATGAACTGATGCTTAAGAGCCCATACACGACACTGAATCATTAAATCAATAATAAAGGGGACAGTTCCATGACACCTGAGGTAGGCACCATAAGGCTAAGACTAAACCAGGGCCCTACTCAAAGAATGAAGAAAAAGCTCACCTAGGTTTCCTCTAATACAAAACCTACCCTTACACAGAACCTAAGGCTTTGATAATATTTCACAAATGTGAAGGTTGATGTAGTCCTTACAATCTCATGGCCGTTTTGCTAGCTTTTTTGGCCACAGAATCACTGTAGCTCCAATGACGAACAACTAGAATGAAATGTGGAGGGAAGCTTACACATGGTCCAAACACTCGAGAAGGAAGGCAGGCGGAGTGAGGACTCTCTACTCTCTCTCAGATGGTAGGAAGGGTCTAAAGCACAAAATTTCCAAGCCTTGCTCCACAAAATTCTCCAACTATGAAAAGCACCACCTCCGATGATGGAGATTACGCCAAAATAAGAAGGGCTTAAAGATGAGGCATCGAGAGAAGCTCACATACCAAAACCTTAAGGAGACATCTCACCACTCAAAATGAAGGGAAGGCTCTCAGTATTCACCCTTGGGAGCTCAAGATGGGAGCTAGATTAAAAAGTCCCAATCATAGAGGTAGCTATCTAAATGGCAAAAATTTTTCTGCCATTGCGGTGCTCTGACATGGCATGTGTCATGTCAGCTGATATGATAGAGTTCATAGCTAAATTCCTAACATGTGTCAGCATGGCACTATAGCACAGCGATGCTGATGATGTGGCACAAACACCCATCCAATCAAACAACACTCTAAGGACCATAAATATTGACCTACTTGGGTGTGACAGTGCTTGAAAAGTGCGCCTAGCCGTTCAGACCCAAAATCTCCAAATTTACATTTTTGCCCTAAAATGTGTGGAAATGAGTTCAAAGTGTTAGAACATAGCATGTCATCAAAAACATGCTGAAACGGACACCAACAATGGGAGAGAGAAATGAGACTAGGAACTTGAACTTATATTTAGGATCTTGAGAATAATAATTTGGAGGATGAAGAGGAGGCTCATAGATGGGTAGAAGACACTGAAGTGGAGTGCCTAAGGACTTGGGACGACCTCAGGTGTCAGTGAAAGGACAAAATCGATGTGAACTAGGTCTTAGTAGTCGAAGAATATTGAGGTAGGTTGTATAACTTGCCGGAGCACACAAAGGCCAAGCAATACGTCCAAAAGTATATTTCAAACTAGAAGAGCTTCAAATGCACTTGCATAATCATTGCTTGACATTAGATGGAGCTTCGTCAAGCAGAAATGGAAGCACGACAACGATGAGATGTAGCTCATAATTCTTGAAGAAGCACGGGTTGTATAACTTGACAGACAACCTGCAAGGGCTTCACATGGGTTAAATAGAAAAATGGAGGGGTATGGAGTGATAGTTTTGAAGGTAATACAATATCATAGGTGGTAGAACAATAAATATTAGCTTTTGGTGTTAGGTAAATATAAATGTTTGTTATTACATGTACATAAATCCCCCATCTATGTTTGTTACAAGAATTCTCCATGCTTAACATACTAAAGGCTACATGTTCTTCCATTACTGTATTAGTTATACTCCTCAACATTTTTGTTGCAATCAGATAATATCTTCCATGCATATATTAACCAAAAGCTCTTCTCATTGTCAGCAAGAGCAAGTTGCAAGATGCGCTCACTTCAATAAATTCCAAATCACTATTGGATAAATACATGCACAATCGATCAATTGAGCAGAGGCCCAAAAAACACTGAATACTTACAAATTCGAGCATTTGAGCACACTTCCAAACATAATTGCTTGAAGAAATTCCTTTGAAATGATGTCAACATCATCAACAATCACATATTCATTGATTGTAGCTCTATAGTCTTGTAAGCGCAAAAAGAATCAGATTAAGCTTGTCATTACAGCATAGATTATTGCAAAAATAAAAATTAATGATTCAGATTCTATAATATAAAAATCATAAAATCTAGTACTGCTATCAAATGAAACCTTACATTTAGTAAGCACAAGAAGTTACACGAATTAAAATGTGATTACAGCATCAATATAGCAAACAACACACGTCCATTAGTTTATTAAAAATATACATTAAGAACTTGTTAAGTTACAGACAGCAGAAACTACTAAACAAGAAAATGAAGCTTAAACAAAGTTAAGGAAATGCATAATGATATTCTAGAAGACATTATTATTACTCAAAGCTAGATCTAATCACAGCCGTATATTTAAGTCATAAAAATAGCCATCTTNGATATTCTAGAAGACATTATTATTACTCAAAGCTAGATCTAATCACAGCCGTATATTTAAGTCATAAAAATACCCATCTCCATTCCAATCCAAGTTAAAGGCTGCTGCATTTATAAAGGAATTAGCGTGACCCATCAAGTCCCAACCTTGCAGTAAGCCATTTGCAAACTTCATCCATTTCTTCGNAATGGAATTTATATGATTTTTACATGTTTAATGTAGGTTAGTTCATGTTTATTTTGTAAATTCATGTAACATGTGAAAATATGATGTGTATGATTGCATGAGTGTGTACTTTTCATGTTGTGACAATATGTAAATGCATGAGTCTATCTATGCATGATTTAATGACGTTTTTACTTTTATGCGAGTTAGATGAATTTACTTTTCCGCGAGTCGGAATCCATGGTTAGGAAGTTCGTTTACATATGACTTTCGGTTAACCCCAAGTGCACGGTCGATGAATTTACACAGAAAAACTAAGCTCCTTGGGCTAAGTGTATGTACTAAAACTGTCAACACAAATCTCGCTTTTTGAACGGTTAACGTTCTTCTATCCCTACCTAGTGCGAACCATGAACCATGACCAAAAAGGTTAATAATTTGATTTAGTGCATCAATTAAACGACGCACTCATAATCATCTGCCCAACTCTTGTGAGCTACGGTTAGGGCTGTCAAAAAAGCTCGTTATTCGCGAACAGTTCGTGTTCGGTTCGTCAATGAGTTCGTGTTCGATTCGTTCGATAAATAAACGAGACAAACGTGAATAATTTTTTTCGTTCGGTTAGTTAAACGAACCAAATACGAACAATANCCATAAACAAGAAAATGTGGCCCATGACATCATGACTTTGGGCAATATTTTTAGAAATGATAGAGATATTGAAATAATAATATAATCCCCAATTATTGCGCTAAAGTACTGTGAGTCTTGCCTCATGGCACGTAAATGAGTGTCCATTCGGTGTGGCTGAGGTGTCCATATTTTAAAATGGCTACTGTTCTAAGTTTGACTTACGACATGCATGCATTTATTAGTTCAGTATTCAAAGGGCTTATTTCTTTTTCTCATCAAATAGACATGTTTGATTCAATAAATATTTGTGAACATGACCTATTTAAATATATTTCAATAATTAAGAATAACACCTACATGCCATAATAATTTTAAATTAACATATGGTTTAACTAATCTTATGCCAAATTGTGCAAGTAATCCTTGAAATTTAGTCATGCATGCACTTCATGAGAATGCATGATAAATACATGCAATTTTGTGCCATAATTATTATTGGATGTTGATTTGTCCATAAATCGACATCACCAAGAAAAGAGTAGAAATAAGCGTGTATAGCCTTAATCTGAAATCGCCGAGTTGGAAGGATCACATCTGCCGAAGATGCACTATAAATCACAGAACTGCAGAATCGCCGAGTTGGAAGGATCACATCTTGGCCAACCACCTCAGCTAGCAAGCCGCCATGACCGACCAATTCTTAAAAACAGAAAAGTTCACATAAAATACCACCCAAATCTTGTCGGCCACTCTTTGGCCGACCACCTCGCCAGCATGCTGGCCAGCCACCTCCTGCTCCCCCCCTCCCCCCCAGCTGGCCGTCCACTGGCCGCCCACCTCGCTGCTCTGATCGGCCACCATCATCTTTCAACCCTTAAGAAAGAAGAAATTTTACATGGATGTCACCTCTCAAACAACACATTTATTTAAACTTGCCAGCCACCCTCTGGCCGGCCGCCCACTAGCCGGTCGCCTCCACCTCCAGTCAGCCATCTACTTGCTGGCAGACTCTAGCTTGAGAGAAGAGGATAGACCTCATGTAAAAATGAGGTCAACAGATGCTTAGGCACTAACCATTATAACTCCAGGTATAGGGTGGCATATCATACCACACACAACAAATATATAGCAATCATGCAACACAACAAATGTGAAATGACACACATAATACAAATAAAAATGACTCCAACATGCATACAATTGGAAATGCATAATGCAAATAGAAACAACAGTCATATTAAAGGGATGACACTGTAATGTCATGAATCAACAACTGCAACTTAGCCTCTCTAATCTAGAGGCAAAGAGTTTAGTGTTGTGACGTCGAAATGTGACACCAATGGGCTAGTGACTTTGATCATTAGAGCAATGTAAGGGAGGGACATATTGACACTCTAAAACTTAAAAAGTAGACACCTACTACTAAGTAATGGTAGGGATTCAACATTTTTCTACAGGCCTCACCAAGTGGTTTGAATGGGTAAATAAAAAATTATTAAACATAATTATAATGATTAATTTAGTAATGAAGAGGTTGTTATAGATCCATCCATTTAGTCTGACGAAGAACTGTCATCCAAGCAGAGGGATGTACCAACGGTTTATGATACGAATTCTTAAGTCCCCAACCTCTAAATGTTAAGGAATTCTTTATTCAAAACAACCAAACTTAGTTAACAGAGCAAAANAATTTAGCCATGCATGCACTTCATGAGAATGCATGATAAATACATGCAATTTTATGCCATAATTATTATTGGATGTTGATTTGTCCATAAATCGGCATCACCAAGAAAAGAGTAGAAATAAGCGTGTATAACATTAATATGAAATTGTCGAGCTGAAAGGATCACATCTGTCGAAGATGCACTATAAATCACAGAACTGCAGAAAAGGTTGGCCATATGAAGGACCACTTGACCGACCATCTTGGCCAACCACCTCAGCTAGCAAGCCGTCATGACCGACCAATTCTTAAAAACAGGAAAGTTCACATAAAAAACCACCCAAATCTTGTCGGCCACCCTTTGGCCGACCACCTCGCCAGCATGCTGGCCAGCCACCTCCTGCTCCCCCCAGGTGGTCGTCCACTGGCCGGCCACCTCGCTGCTCTGGTCGGCTACCATCGTCTTTCAACCCTTAAGAAAGAAGAAAGTTTACATGAATGTCACCTCTCAAACAACACATTTATTTAAACTTGCCAGGCACCCTTTGGCCAACCGCCTACTAGCCGGTCGCCGCCCCCTCCAATCAGCCATCTACTTGCCGACAGACTCTAGCTTGAGAGATGAGGATAGACCTCATGTAAAAATGAGGTCAACAAATGCTTAGGCACTAACCATTAGAACTCCAGGTATAGGGTGGCATATCACACCACATGCAACAAATATATATCAATTATGCAACACAACAAATGTGAAATGACACACATAATACAACTAAAAATGACTCCAACATGCATACAATTGGAAATGCATAATGCAAATAGAAACAACAGTCATGTTAAAGGGATGACACTATAATGTCATGAATCAACAACTACAACTTAGCCTCTCTAATCTAGAGGCAAAGAGTTTAGTGTTGTGACATCGAAATGTGACACTAATGGGCTGGATCCTTTGATCATTAGACCAATGTAAGGGAGGGACATATTGACATTCTAAAACTTAAAAAAGTAGACACCTACTTCTAAGTAATGGAAGGGATTCAACATTTTTCTACAGGCCTCACCAAGTGGTTTGAATGGGTAAATAAAAAAATTATTAAACATAGTTATAGTGATTAATTCAGTAATTAAGAGGTTGCTATAGATCCATCCATTTAGTCGGATGAAGAACTATCATCCAAATAGAGGGGTGTACCAACGGTTTGTGATACGAATTCCTAAGTCCCCAACCTCTAAATGTTAAGGAATTCTTTATTCAAAACAACCAAACTCAGTTAACAGAGCAAAGCTAGAATGAGGGTCACCAATAATATGGCAGGATGTACCATGTGTAAAAAGCCAAGGCTTACCTTGACCTATATCTGTTAAGAAGCCACCACATGCATGACTGAGTTGAACCCGACTAATCAACAAGGTAACATGCGATCATTTCACTATAGTAAAGGCAAAACAATGATTAATTGTCCGCGAAAAAGTAAAATGGTCTCGAATAGGTCCAAGTTCTATTGGGCCAAAAGACAACGTTGCAGCATCGGGAGTAGAAATGTGATGTCACAAATCTAATAACAAAGTTGTGGCACCGACTGATAGGTATAACGACAAATAGGGGCTAACACTACATCTCCATACTTGGATGCTACAATTCTAGCCCCAAATAAACAAAGTTCATTTGGAGCCACATCATCAGAAATGGTGTCGCTGACTTGGGCATAAAAGAGATATCAGTGTTGCAATATTGGAATACATCATCCTAAAGCCTTATGTAGCATAGGATGCCATTGATGTGTTATTATGAAGGTAATGACAAGCTGCTACGTAGGATGAACTGATGCTTAAGAACGCATACATGACACTGAGTCATTAAATCAATAATAAAGGGGACAGTTTCATGACGCCTGAAGTAGGCACCATAAGGCTAAGACTAAACCAAGGCCCTACTCAAAGAATGAAGAAAAAACTCACCTAGGTTTCCTCTAATACAAAACCTACCCCACCCTCTCTAACAAAGAACCTAAGGATTTGGAGAATGAAAGCATGAGGCTTTGATAATGTTTCACAAATGTGAAGGTTTATGTAGTCCTTACACTCTCATGGTTGTTCTGCTAGCTTTTTTGGCCACAGGATCATTGTAGCTCCAATGACGAACAACCAGAATGAAATGTGGAGGGAAGCTTACACATGGTCCAAACACTCAAGAAGGAAGGCACGGGGAGTGAGGACTCTCTACTCTCTCTCAGATGGTAGGAAGAGTCTAAAGCATAAAATTTCCAAGCCTTGCTCCACAAAATTCTCCAACCATGAAAAGCACCACCTCCGATGATGGAGATTACGCCAAAATAAGAAGGGCTTAAAGATGAGGCATCGAGAGAAGCTCACATACCAAAACCTTAAGGAGATGTCTCACCACTCAAAAAGAAGGGAAGGCTCTTAGTATTCACCCTTGGGAGCTCAAGATGGGAGCTAGATTAAAAAGTCCCAATCTTAGAGGTAGCCATTTAAATGGCAAAATTTTGCCTGCCATTGCGGCGCTCTGACATGGCAAGTGTCATGTCAGTTGATATGCTAGAGTTCATAGCTAAATTCCTAACATGTGTCAACATGGCACTATAACACAACGACGTTGATGATGTGGCACAGACACCTATCCAATCAAACAACACTCTAAGGACCATAAAAGTTGACCTGCTTGGGTGTGACAGCGCTTGAAACGTGCGCCTAGCCGTTCGGACCCAAAATCTCCAAATTTACATTTTTGCCCTAAAATGTGTGGAAATAAGTTCAAAGTGTTAGAATATAGTAGTATGTCATCAGAAACATGCTGAAACTGACACCAATAATGGGAGAGAGAAATGAGACTATGAACTTGAACTTATATTTAGGATCTTTAGAATAATAATTTGGAGGATGAAGAGGATGCTATCTCATAGATGGCCAGAAGACAACTGAGGTGGAGTGCCTGAGGACTTGGGACAACCTCAGGTGTCAGTGAAAGGACAAAATTGATGAGAACTAGGTCTTAGTAGTCGAAGAATATTGAGGTAGGTTGTATAACTTGCCCGAGCACACAAAGGCCAAGCAATACGTCCAAAAGTATATTTCAAACTATAAGAACTTTAAATGCACTTGCATACTCATTGCTTGACTTTAGATGGAGCTTCATCAAGCAGAAATGGAAGCACGACAACGATGAGAGGTAGCTCGTAATTCTCGAAGAAGCACGGGTTGTATAACTTGACAGACAACCTGCAAGGGATTCACATGGGTTAAATAGAAAAACTGAGGGGTATGGAGTGATAGTTTTGAAGGTAATACAATATTATAGGTGGTAGAACAATAAATATTAGCTTTTGGTGTTAGGTAAATATAAATGTTTGTTATTACATGTACATAAATTTCCCATCTATGTTTGTTACAAGAATTTTCCATGCTTAACATACTAAAGGTTGTATGTTCTTCCATTACTAGTTGCACTTCCTCAGCATTTTTGTCGCACTTAGATAATATCTTGCATGCATATATTAACCAAAAGCTCTTCTCATTGTCAGCAAGAGCAGGTTGCAAGATGCGCTCACTTCAATAAATTCCAAATCACTATTGGATAAATACATGCACAATCGATCAATTGAGCAGAGGCCCAAAAAACACTGAATACTTACAAATTCGAGCATTTGAGCACACTTCCTTTGAAATGATGTCAACATCATCAAATCACATATACATAGATTGTAGAAATATAGTCTTGTAAGCGCAAAAAGAATCAGATTAAGCTTGTCATTACAGCATAGATTATTGCAAAAATAAAAATTAATGATTCAGATTCTATAATATAAAAATCATAAAATCTAGTACTGCTATCAAATGAAACCTTACATTTAGTAAGCACAAGAAGTTACACGAATTAAAATGTGATTACAGCATCAATATAGCAAGCAACACACCTCCATTAGTTTATTAAAAATATAAATTAAGAACTTGTTAAGTTACAGACAGCAGAAACTACTAAACAAGAAAATGAAGCTTAAACAAAGTTAAGGAAATGCATAATGATATTCTAGAAGACATTATTATTACTCAAAGCTAGATCTAATCACAGCCGTATATTTAAGTCATAAAAATAGCCATCTTCATCCCAATCCAAGTTAAAGGCTGCTGCATTTATGAAGGAACTAGCGTGACCCATCAAGTCCCAACCTTGCAGTAAGCCATTTGCAAACTTCATCCATTTCTTCTGGGACAGTGTAGTGCCCAAGCCTGCATGCAACCAATCCATTTTTACATAAAAAGAATGATAAATATTTTGCAGATTGAGCAAGTAACTAAAGTGAGAGTTTTTATACCCATTGTAAGTTTTGAATGTAAGATTTCGGAAAGCAGATGATCTTAAAAATTCAGCAGACTTCTCCCCATGCTTATAGAGCACAACATCATCAGCTGCAACAAGGATTCAAGTTAAGAG
>JXCR01106888.1:141408-156707 GCA_002079205.1 Phalaenopsis hybrid cultivar | reverse complement strand
GTCTTAAATGGTTTGGTCGCATTAAACGTCGACCATCTGATGATCCGATTAGGAGAGTAGATGTTTTAGATTCGACTTATGTTAAGAAAGACAGAGGTAGACCTAGGAAGACTAGGGCTTATTGTATAAAAAACGATCTTAATTTATTAGAACTAAATGAAAATATCACACTAAATAGGATGAAATGGAGAAAAATGATTAATGTAGCCGACCCCACGTAGTGGGATTAAGGCTTTGTTGTTGTTATTGTTGTTGTTGTTTAAAAATAAATAGAGTCGTTGATCTCATGTTATGTATAACAGTCCACATGCTAATCGAAGAACCGTGACAGACTAGAAGTCTTTTAGGTTATTTTAACACTACATCTTAGTGCTCTATCTCACAATTGTTCCCAATTATTACATTAACAAAATAATTAAGTTCAATTAAAAAAAAAAAGGAAAAGAAAAATTTAAGTATCTCAATAATTATTTCTCCCACAGTTTCTCTTTCAGTTGTATTTCTCTAACATAGTGATTTGGAGCTCCAGCTGATCCAAGGAGCTCGATTTTATATTGCCCAGAAAATGAATTTTCGTTTAACTTGTATATTCTCTAATCAGAGTTAATGTACTTCTATGTACTTTTAAAATTCAATTTTTTCCAAATAAAAAGTAAAAATAAAATGTTGCATTCAACATTATTTTCTTTTGAAATGTTCTTAGAAAAATATTGTTCGGTATTATCATCAATAAATCTCTGCACTCTTTTACAATATTGGAAATCCAAGATTATACTCATAAATATGTGCCTTTCAGATGTGTAATTAAGTTTATGAAGTGGCATGAATGAGAAAGTTTATGACTGCAAGAGAAAAACATACCAGATATCTAGTAAGAATGTTACTCTTATATTTCATGTCATTATATGATGATTAGGTTGAGCTTATTCCTTAATAAGTCTAAGGCAACAATTTCTGTAAAGTTCATGCAATCACTGAGAAGGCTCTAAGGATTCAATTAAGTGAAAGTAGATATGAGGCTACAAAAATGCAGTTTTGGCAAAATCCTTAAATAGATCTCATGAAAATCGAAATCAAGCGCAAGAACATACGAATTATACCTAAAATTTTAAAACCAATGCAGTACCAATGAAGATTGATTTATAGGGTTCCCTTTAAGGATTATCATTCCACCATTGATCTTCTATCTTAATGTTCGAGGCATCTCAATCTATTATTTAGAATGATACTCAATAGTAAGCCCATATTTTTTCTTCAATCATTTGTTTCATTTCAATTATTTTTTTGAACTTTAATTCTTTAATGCAGGAATGATGGTTTTATTCATTTTTAAAAGACTTTCAAGTTAAAAAAGAGATTCTTTATCCATAAAACCAAATGAATCAAAATCTATCTAACTTCATGTGTAACATCATTAAAAAAGTGTAATGAAAAGTGAAATATGCAATTATGGGCCCTTTCCCTTAATCTTAGAAGCTAAGAACTAAAAAGTACTTAATGATATGCATGTGTACCTTTAACTTGTACATCCTGTAAATATGCAAGCCATTCATCATAAAAGAAAGAAATACTCATCATATTTCCGCTTAGAAAATGTGCTTTTATATTATTATTTTACGCTGCTTAAGGATTAAAGTTCTTAGGAAAATTCAACCCGATTCTATAACGTCGTGGAAAAACGAATTAGCCTCAAAAGTAATGCTGAGAGCAGCCGCTACGATGAATCCTACATAAGGGATGCAATCTAATCCAAGGGAAGAGATTTAATCTTACCATCCCAGACTTGCATTTCTTGTATATTTATTTATTTTGGTCTTTATAACTTTTCTAATATAGTGAATATATCATTTCAATAGTTTAGATAATTTATCCCAAATATTTATATCATGATGTTCTTACCAAACCAACCAGCTATTCTTAATTTTTTTTTTTTGTTTTCTTAGTGGGGTTTCAAGTCATTTGCATCCATAACGGGGAGAAATCATGAAATTGGTGGTTTCAAAGAGCCAATGTATTTAACTTATGGAACAATGAATGATAAAAAGCAAAGGAAAACTGTGTATCAATGCCTGGATTATAAATTCTATATTTTTCACTTTTTATGCATATAAAGACTGTGGGATGAAAATGAATAAATTTATAGATCCATTAGAGCAGAACTATCCAGGTTTTTAAAATAAAATGATACCTTTACCATGACAAAGCAAAAGTGGCAAAGCAGCAGCCCTTCTAGCAGAATCTTGAGAACTTTCAACTTTATTCTTCAAGCTCCTAAAAAAATAGATAGAGGTGCAAACATGGTTAGGGTACATTTGACTGCTTGAAATAATAAAAAATCTTTTAAAAAATGATATTTTATAGATTCGATGAGTTGGCTAGACGTGATCGAAAATCAATACTGATTTTAAAGTCTAAAAACACCTACAGATTCTCTTAAATTATATTTTCACTCAAAATAAGCGAGAACAAAATCACCTGGAACATGGAAGCCAACCACTCAAACCAACCACTACACTGAGGTTAATTGGGTATGGATTTCCGCTTCCGAATCTCCCATAAGCACAGCAAACTGCAGAGTAAAGGGCGGTTGAAGCGCCCATACTGAAACCACCAATACCAAGTTGAACTGCATTAACAGCAAAATCAATCCAGAAATTAGAAATCATTCCTCATGTTATTGAAATCACAAAATGCTTGGAAAATGTAATGAATCTTTAGGAAAAGGTAAATGCTTTTTTCAATTTTACTTCCTCAGATAGTTACCTCCTTAAGTTACTTCGAAGGGGCATTATCATTCAGGCTCAAGCTTTACCTTATCTTGTCTTGGACAGCAAGAAGCTTAAGGTCATAATTGTAAGATTAATTGGAGAACTTATTTTTATTTGGGATAATAATGAGGATTACTAGGATAAATTAGTTATTTGGTTAATGAATTAGACAAATTAGCTTATAAATTGGAAAATAATTTAGCTTATTAATTAAGAATTAAAGATGGTAGATCGAGAATAATGATTCAAATTAGTCAATAAATGATGAAGATAATAACAGATTAAACTAATAATAAAGTATTTATGCAATGGTCTGAACTCTTACTCATTGAGATAGTCTGCTTTGGCCTAATGACCTTCTAGTTTTGTCCTTGAATATCAAAAATGTGTCAGCAAGAATTTTAAAGAGATCTAACAGCCGAAAAAAAATGATAAAGTGGTTGACTGGAACACATTATAAATAGTTCAAGGGCCCCTATCAATCCAGTCGACATCTGCAGGGCCCCTATCTATCGAGTCGACATCTGCAGGTCGGGAAGGAAGTAATCTAAAGATGAGCAAAATTTGACCGCCTCCCTTAAAGTCAGTCGGTGCAAAGCTCACTAAGATGAACCTGTCGGCATCCTTCAACCAAGCCGAGCGAACGAAGACAGTCACTCGTATCTAAGTGGTCGGCCAGGGGTCTCCCGGTCCGCCCTTCAGTCATAGCTGCCCAGAAAATGGCCTGTCCGGTCGTTCCCTTAGGCCCCCAACACATGACAGCCTGGCCCAAAATTCGATGGGATGCCTTCCCAAACTCCCGGCCCCACCCAGCCGGACTCCATTTTAGGAGCCCGACCCTATAATTATGTGCTGACCAAAAAGCCCCCCTTCGTACCTACTTTTCTAGGGTTAAAAAATGTAATTAGATACCCCCCATTCCTATAAATAAGGGCTCATTCATGAATAAAGGTTAGACGATTTTACTATTCATTATCAAGCTCTCTATTCTCTTCCTCTCTCTCGAGCTCTCTTCCTTAGGCGTGTCTCCTGGACAATTTTGGATTCAACAGTCCTATTGATGTGATTTCCCTGGAGGCCACCCATCCTAAGAGTGCTCCTATATGAGCACGTTAACTTAAGAGTTTCTAATGAAATTTTAACCATTACACTAAAATGTGCCTCGATGTTTAAGAGTTTACTGATATTCTATTTAAGGGATTCACAATATGCCTCACTTAAGTTAATTGACATCCTTGACAGTTTGCTTAACCTAGAATTTTTACCGTTAAAGATTCAAGAGGTGGTTCCCCACAAGATTTTATCCCATCTAGGTTTCAAGGAGCGACTCCCATGAAACAACACTTTATTTTGTATGGCACTTAATTTCTATATTCAAGTTGGTGTAATGCTTTAATATCATTTGTAACAGTTTGAACTCTCAATCCTCAAGATATTGTCCACTTTCGCCTACTAGCCTCACAATTATCATTTTGGTGTAATTTCCCAAGAGGTCACCCATCTTGAGAATGCTCCTATATGAGAATACTTAATTTTAGTGTTTTTTATGAAATTCCAACCATTACAACAAAAGGAGATTTGATGTTTAAGAGTTCGGCTTCATTCTATTTAAGAGTTTGACAATAAAAATTTGTTATCCTTTCTTAATTTATGTGTGCATCCTTGCGCAGGGTCCAAGCTAATCTTGTATATATCATTCCAAAAATTTCAGGTCTCTTGTGATGAAATTCCAATCATTACACCAAAGGCACTTCCATGTTTAAAAGTTCATATTCATTCTACATCTAGGGTTTCAAAACTAAATCAAGTAATTAACCAATTTAACTAAATTACTTGTTAATAATTGATTATAATATTAAATAAGAATATTAATTAGTTTTTTATAATGCATAAATTAAGCCAATTAGTGATTAAAATGATTAAGAAAATAAACTAGTTTAATCCATCATTATTAAAAATAAGAAATATTATACAAGGTAAATGTTAAATATTTACACAAGCACCAAAAGGTAAGCTAGATTAAAAGCTAATGCACCTTCTCTATAGTAACTAATAAGCTTATCCAAGCCTATGCACTAAGGCTGCAATAAGCCAGAAAAAAAGTTAATCAGCCTATCCGATTTTCATATTAAATACTGACGAAGTCAAACCACAATCCAACAACCATTTAGCACAAAACCCAACCAAACCAAAGATCAAAAGACCAAGATAAAAGATCACAAATAAAAAAATTATTTCTGTTAGAAACTTACTGCCAGCTGGTTCAGCTGATAGAAGGTTTGCAGCATGGGTAGCTGACGCATCCATACCTTCTATATCATCAGGACCGTTCTCAGAAAATTCTCCAACATCAAACCCTAATAATAGATACAACATAATATGATTTAAATTCAACATCCAACAAAAAAAGCTAATCCATTCTAACACAAGCATTCAAATAAGGTTTTCAGAAGTAGAAGCATGAGGTAAGAGGCATTTATAAGCGTGCTCACATGCAGTGCAAGCGAACCCGCCAAAAGCTGCAACAGGTCGGGTTGGTGCTGTAGGACAGATCCATTTAATCTGTAAATACAAATAAGTAGAAAACAGTTTCCATGAAAATTTGAAAAAGGAAGGTTGCAGCTTGCAAAAAATTCATTTTTAATTTATATTATAATCCCTTACATTAGGAAGAGGAAGTGTTTCCAAGAGCTGGGACCAGCTGGAAAGAAAATTAAGCACTAAGTGTCAGATTATTGTTATTTCAAAATCGTTAAGATTAGTTAACAGAGATATAGATGAAGTTTTGGATAGAGTTGAAAAGCTTTTAAAAAGAATTACCAATGCCAATGTTAAAATTACCTCTAAAGTTTAAGAAACTCAAGCTATTCATATACTAGTATGAGAATGTTTAATTTCATTTCAAGTAACCAAGTAATAATTTTGAAACGACTATAGAAGAAGAAGTTTCCATTTAGTTCATGCTTAGAAACATGACAATAACGGGCAGCTANTGCCAATGTTAAAATTACCTCTAAAGTTTAAGAAACTCAAGCTATTCATAAACTAGTATGAGAATGTTTAATTACATTTCAAGTAACCAAGTAATAATTTTGAAACGATTATAGAAGAAGAAGTTTCCATTTAGTTCATGCTTAGAAAAATGACAATAACGGGCAAGCTGCTATGGTTAGTCTTCATCTCATGTGCTCGGTATGAAAGTATATTAGTAATGTTATGCACATGTTAAAGACAAGGCATATCAAAACATGGGGAAAAAATGGCTAATAAAGAAAATATCTACCAAATTAATCAAAGGCAGATAGATTGCTAAATATAAAACTTCAACAAGCAAAAGAANATAAAGAAAATATCTACCAAATTAATCAAAGGCAGATAGATTGCTAAATATAAAACTTCAACAAGCAAAAGATAAACATTGTAGATAAATATTTTTATAAGTAATGACAATAAACAAACTGAACATAATAGAAAAGAATGAGGACACTGTACATACTATATTTAGTATTCTTACACGGTTATTGAAAACAAATGACATGATTGTGAGCATAATCAAAAAAATATATATTTTTAAAAATTTACATGCATATAGTACATAAACAACCACAAACTACAGAATGTCAAACTGCGTAAAGTAGCAAATCATGTATGATTATCTCAACAGGGCTAAAAGTAACTGGAAATAGAATAAGATGAAAGCAGACAACCAATACTTATTTAATGTTGCTTACTACGGTTATTCTGCCATATAAACCTAGGAAAAGTACAACACAATTGAAGTGAATATATTGCCACATCGAGATAGTAAGCAGTGGTCCCAAATAAGAATTTAGACATACTAATTATTCTTTAGAATCCTAGAAGAAGCCATCTAGTAAAGGACAAGCTCAATTGAAAGTAACATTAGCTATATTTTATTAGGTTTGGTGGTAATAAGCAGTCCACTCAAATACCATCTGGAAAAATGAAATATTTAATAAACTGCAAAATGATCCAATAAAAAGAATAANTGAAAGTAACATTAGCTATATTTTATTATGTTTGGTGGTAATAAGCAGTCCACTCAAATACCATCTTGAAAATGAAATATTTAATAAACTGCAAAATGATCCAATAAATAGAATAGCATGCCTACTCATTAACTTAAAGAATAGCCCTGCCATTTTTCATCCACTATTTTACAATAGAAATGAATCATCCCTTATTACCATGAAAAAAAATACAAGCTTAAAGCAAAACAAGCGTAATAAGCTCTTAAATATATTTAGTAAAGTAATACTAGGAATACCTGAAAGAACAAAACCATGGCAATCATTTTTATGGAAAAGTAGAGAATAAAGTGGTAAGCACAATCATATTAAGGGACAATCTTCCATAATCGTATAGACCATACGGTAGCCACTTTTTGACATGCATGTGCTGACAAAACTCATGCCATAAGTCATTTTAAGTTGGTGATAGTTTGAAACTTTAACAAAGACAGCAAGCACTTCTTTTACTTTTCTTTTTGTATTATGAAATACAATAAAATGATATTTTAAGAACGACTAAGCTTAAAAACTCAAGAAGAGAACCATTGTGCAGAATAGATTCCAATTCAAAAGTAAATGTTTCTCAACTACAAGACCGCATATAAACATCCATGATTACCAGTAATCAAGAGAAAAAAAAATAAAAAAAAAGAGAAAGACCACTACTTTAACAAATTCAGAGTAATTAAACAATTAATAAGCTTAAACTATACCTTGCTCCGTTGT
The DNA here is from genome assembly GCA_002079205.1 of Phalaenopsis hybrid cultivar. Classification (NCBI taxonomy): domain Eukaryota; kingdom Viridiplantae; phylum Streptophyta; class Magnoliopsida; order Asparagales; family Orchidaceae; genus Phalaenopsis; species Phalaenopsis hybrid cultivar. The sequence continues at coordinate 149,182 of JXCR01106888.1, read as the reverse complement.
CACCAAGACCATGAAGCCAGACAATAGTAGCCTGGTGTCTCCCCTTGGGTTTGACCACATGCGTCCTCCCAAACTCAAAAACCCTCCTGTTAGTCCTTCCCCCTGCATTCCCACTCAATGACTTCAACAATAGAAGGCCATAACAAAAACTAATAAAACCATTACATGCATAATAATAATAATTGACACAATATAAATAAATATAAGAAACAGAAGAGGGTAACAAATGATGTAAACCAGAACCAAGCGAGCTGCTTCCATAATTCATCTTCACCAAATAGTATCAGCAAATATATCTCAAAACTTCACCTTGTTCAACCGCTGGCTCTCCTGCAACAAACAGCAACCAAAAGGGCTCTATTTATACTCAAATACGGAAGCTGGAATCCCACCACCACTCACCACGTACAGGCTGTAGCTAGAAAGGGCCTGGAAATAATAAAAAACGAGGGAAAAAAGAAGAAAGGGACAACCCCAATAAGGCAAGACAAAGATGGGAGGTAAAGGAAAGGAGCTTTTTTTTTTTTTTGGCGATCGGAGAATCTATGAACATTACAGAGACGCAACCATGCATGAGCCATGGAGGTGATAATAAAACATAAAAGGGTGAAGGGGAGATGGTGCGCTTATGCTAGAGTTTACATACAGGAATCAATGCTTTTCGGCAGTGGAGAGGGAACAAATAGCAAAAGACCTAGAATATTTTTAACGGTGAACCAGCAAAGATTCAATTTTTATCAGCATTTTCAGTGTTAGGGCTTTAACTTGGCATATCAATGGAGAGTTCGTATGGGTGGGAGAGGAACTTGCCATTGGAGAGTTTCCTTCAGGCTGTCGGATTAGCTGCCGGCCGCATTGCCCATAAGTGGAGGCGGTTGTGCTCTGCGGAGCTCCGGCGATGAGATTCTACTTTTCTGAGTGCGCTGTTAATTGGCGGACGTAACATTTGTGTAATAGATATATATATTACTACTACATTCTCATATAAAAGCCTAGCACAAATTTAATGACGATCATTATAGTTAATCATAACAATTAAAATGAATTAGTCTGGTTTTATACATTAATTATGTACTCTTTTTCTAAATAAATCATTAAATTAAAATAGTTAAATAATAGATCCGTCTTTGATTAGATAATAATTATATTTATTTTTCTCGTATTGGTATTATAGAGTCCCTTATTCCTTAAAAAAAAAACATTATATGGCTCCTTAGTTTTATTCCAAATAAAAAAGTAGTGGCAAGAGGAGCGTATTAAACGTCATATAACTCACACGAAAAAATAAAACCTAAGGCTCCTCTCCCAAGAAAAGAAAAATACAGCTCACTCCACCAACGAACCTAAAGAAAAATTAAAAACAATTAAAGTAAATCAGCATACACAAGATGCATAAAAATCATAGGAACATTCATAGAAGTAATAGCCTAGGTAAGAAAACTTCCAAGTTTTGCAACCCAATTAGTAACTCTGTTACCCTCCTTTCTTGTATGAGTCCAGCACAAGTTCATTCCTTTGGCTAAATCTACAATCTTCTTCATTTTTATATTTACGCTCCAGTGATGCTCTTCCTGCAACCACAATTCTTCTATAATAATAAAGAGTCCGTTTTCATATTGATAAATTTCTAACTATATTTTTAGCAATGAACAAAACAAACACCATAGCATTTGCTTCAGCAACTAAAAGGGATATAGAAATAGTCAAAGAAACAAACCAGCAAATAACCGAACCTAAAAAATCTCTACAAACACCACCAACTCCAGCTTTATTAGTTTTTCAACTTCCATCTATATTAATCTAGTCCCTTATTAATCCTTCAAATGACAAGAATTAGAAAAGTTATTTAAAATTCTTGATGCGGTTATTTTAAGTTATTTGTTTCTTTTCACCAATGCTATTCTTCGGTATTAGTTTCTCTTCTCCACTACTAATTAANCCTAAAAAATCTCTACAAACACCACCAACTCCAGCTTTATTAGTTTTTCAACTTCCATCTATATTAATCTAGCCCTTATTAATCCTTCAAATGACAAGAATTAGAAAAGTTATTTAAAATTCTTGATGTGGTTATTTTAAGTTATTTGTTTCTCTTCTCCAATGCTATTCTTCGGTATTAGTTTCTCTTCTCCACTACTAATTATGAATTAATTATTTTTATTTCAAATGACTTTTTTTTTTTTTTGAAAAATTTCAATTATTTATATTTTCATATCAATTTATTTTGAAAAATGCTTCATATCATTTAGAATTTTAATGTTTTAAATAACTAAATTATAGTTAAAAAGTTTTTCAACTCTACATCTTGCTGCTATTATAAAAAATGACTTGTGATTCTCCCACATTAAATCCTAGCCTTTCATTTCTATAGCTTTTATGATTTCAACTCTCAACTCTTAATTTCAAAATATGAATCCTAACCCTACATTTCATCTAATTTATATCATTAGTTATGGTTTGATAATTAAACAACATATATGCAAATTAATTACAATATGTAATAAATAACCAAGATACTGAAAGGTTTAGTCGACCGTTATAATTCAAAAATTCATGCTTCTTCCTAAATCATATCATTCCATTTTAAGAATCCCTCCATTTATCTTCTGCCATGGAATTGCAGGCTTTCAAATAAAACAAGCTTTTTTGTTATCTTTAATTATACCAAGCTTTTTTTTTGTCTACTTTATGTATATTTAATTTTTCTTAATTTATGTATTAATTGTTTAATAGACAAAACAATGACAAATAAAAGCCAATTTATTGTTAATATTAAGGCTCTCATTTGGCTTGATACTTAAAAGAGATGAATTCATATAATTAATAGCTTTTGTATAGTTTGAATGCATTGGGAGAGTGAATTGAACGAGTTTAAGAAAATCGAGTCTCAGCTAGACTGAAAAAATTTGCGTACGTAAGACGTACGTAGTACTGCGTACATAATTGAGGTTATATTCGTGTTATATCGGCATTATATTCGCGTTATATTCCATGTAACCTCTATGTAACTTCCATATAACCTACAGGTATGTGAAAACAGAAGCTCGAAACTTATTTGTAAGTTCAGGTAGGTTATATGTATGTTATATTAATGTTACATACGATAGAACACATATAGAATGCAGATATAACGTCAATATAACCTTTATTATGTACGCAGCGCTGCATATGTCTTACGTACGAAAATTTTTCTCCAGCTTGACATCTGTTTTGTAGGTATAGTTATAATTTAGAAAAAACTTTTGTTGATAAAAAATAATGTTTACATATCTAATACTTAAATTTTACTTTACATTTATGCCGTCCAAATGTTTCATATCACATTAAAATGTACTACTTTAACTTTTTAAAAGTGAGATATATCTTTAATGCATAGCTAAAATTGCATATAAATAAATAAATAAATAAATAAATAACAAAAACATTGCCTAGAAGCCGGCTTTCTCAACTGGACATCGCCGCCGTCTGATCCGATGCTTGCAAACGCTGCCCATTGAAGGCCCCGTCGTAACTCCGTCACCATCTCCGTTAAGGCCGTTTGTCTACTGCAAATTTCATTTTAATATATGTACTATTAATTTTGTTCTGCAACCCCCCACCCCTCCTCTCGCGGCCTCCTCTCTCTCCTTCTCCTGCTCTGTGCTGTCGAGTTCAGAGAAAGGCGTCTCCTCTTTGCTACGTGCATCTACCCACTACTCACCTCTCTCTCCTTCTCCTCGTTCTATTTTACAAGTCTCCGCTTAACATCTTCAAGAATACCAGGGCAAGCNACTCACATTAGTTAGTCGAGCATCTGTCTGTCAGTTATAAGACTTCTTTGATCTAAGGTTCAATTCCCTCCGAGTGTAGGATGTGACACTCAAATTATAGGCGCATGAGGGATGGTCGGGACTCGTATCATAGCCGCCTACCATTCATTTTTATTATATAATAATAATAAAATTTAAGGTTAAATTACATAATATTGGTAATTAATTTACGGTGAAAACCATGAGGCATGGATTTCAAAAAAAAAAAAAAAGATATTCATCATGATCTCAAAGAACAAAAATATGTGTAAAATGAAAGGCTTTTTAGGGTGATGGCTTTCAAAATTAGGTCACATAAATGAGTGCCATGTCTATATAAGACAAATCATAACGAATCATATAACAATGAGAATTGCAAACTCCATAAGGGATTGTCAGTTTTATTTTTGACAGTGTTGTGTTGTTTGAAAATCATACGTATTCAAAGATTTAATTATTTAAATAATTAAACATGACATAAGAAAATACTATACTATCTCGAAAGATAGAAATATCATTTTATAATGAGTTCAATTAACTAAACAAAGAAATTTAGATAAATGTAAGGTTTACAATTAAAAAAACAAATCTTCCTTTTCTCTAATTCGAAGACTAGAAAGGGTTAAGATTAATCTTAGGCTCAAACTTTTTATAAAGTTAAGTTCCTGTAGTTAATTANGATTACAAATCATCAAATGAGTTAATTAATATAAAAAATTACCCATTTCCCATTTTAATNGAGAGGAAAGTTGTAAGAGAGGAAAATAGTCATTTAAGTGTTATGATACCATTTAGGGGTGGTTTACTTAGGTTAATTGTGCATTTTACTTAAGTTATAAAATATAAAAAATAGTGCACTGGCGCCCAAGCGCCACATTCTTGGGCCCGAGATGCAGGTGCCAAAGAGCGACTTATCTGCGCTTAAGTGTCGGTTCACGAAAAATTAATTGTGAATGGTTAAAAGAGAAAAATAACCCTGAAAATTGCCATTTTTACCCTCGTTGTCACCTTCAGCCTCTCGAGTTCGCGATTTTGGAGGCTAGTTCAAGCTATTTTGTGGAGATTTCTTTGTGAAATTGAGAAAAATTTGCTAGATTTGGATTTCTTGAGGCAAGAGCTTCACTTCTATGTAAAAATTTTGAATTTTCACCATGTATTGTGAGTACATTTGGAAGAATTCAAAAATCACTATTCATGGTGAAAAATGAAGAGAAATCTATGGAAATGACATAGAAAGTGTAGTTTATACTTATAGGAGTTGAGTTTAGTGGATTAGACTTTATTTTTAAAGTTATTGTGAAATTTTATGAAATTTGTAGAATAGCACCAAGAATGAAGAGGAGCAAAAGAAAAAGCCACTTTGATTCGAGCAAATTTGTGAGTCTGAAAGCTCAAGATCGGTACAGTGATGCTCTACAATCAAGAAAACTTATCCAGGAGAATTGTTTCAAAAGTCCAGGAGGATCTGCAAAAGATCTGATCGTTCGCCTACAATGGGAATGATTCTGTTATTTTTTTGTTGTGGCCGTTATTTTTATAGTTAGGTAGTTCTATGCGAACTTCCCTGAGGCTAAAGAAGATCAAGTTATGGTTCAAGGAAAATTGGTACCTTTTTAACTGGAGGTAATCAATATGTTTTATCATCAACTACCTGATACTTTGTATTTTTATGAGAATTATAGTCCTACCGAGATAAAGCTAGATGAGATTATTTCCTATTTGACTGTTGGAAGAGGACTCTGGAAGATCACAAATGAGAGGAGATTCAACTTTACAACATCAAAGTTAAGTGCACCATCCAAGGCATGACACTGTTTTATTTCAGCCCGTCTATTATCTATAAATTATCTCAGTGAAGTTACCAGAGAGAGGGCGACGTTGAACTATTGTATTTAGGAAGGAAAGATCATCAATATTAGAGCTTTAATTTATCAGACTATCATCAGTTCTGCCACTGCCGCTACTACTGCAGGTTTGGGATTTTCTTCCTTGATCTTTTCCTTATGTGAGCAGGCTGGAGTGAGATATGATATCTGAGAGGAAGTATTGTTGCCTTTGAAGCTAATTACTAGTGTTAATGTGAAGTCATATTGGGAGCATTCTATTTTTGGATAGAGAGGAGGATTTTTGAGGAGTTATGGAATGGCAACGTCTGTTGCATCTACATCTAGAGCATCTACCTCAAGACCATCTACTTCTAGAGGTGAGTCCACGGAAATTCAAACTTAATTATTACAGAGGATGATGGACAATATCAACTATACCACTGATAAGGTAAGAAATTTAGAAAGCTTTGTAGATCATATTGATGGGTATAATATAAGAAAAAGTGATTATGAAGAAAAATTTCATTCATCTCTAGAGAGCCTCATTAGGAGTAACCCAGGAGTGAAATTTCCTCCAAATCCTAGATACCCTGATTATGAGTATACAAATTTCTGGAATAGCGGTGATTCTGAAGATGATAAAGAGGAGGACTGAATGATTTATTTTTATGTTTGTGATATGTGTTAGACTATGTGCTTTCGACTTGAGATATGTTTGGACTTGAGACATGTGATGTGATTTGTTTTTTTGTTTTGGACTGGAGACATGTATGTTTGTGCATTGGTTTAGATTTTGTGATGTGTGAGACTTTTATTTTGTTTAATTGCATTGTGATGTTGTGTTTTCTCAGTAGCTTGTTTTCAAATTCTAGGGTAGTAATTTTAGTTGTGTGTTGATTATTGTGTTAGTTAGCTAGAATTGAACTTATTTCTATGTATTTTAAAAAGTTAAAAATCTTGCTAACTTTAGTTTTAAACTTTAATTTCAAAAAACTGCTGCACTGTATTTCTCTTTTATCATGTTAGTGAGTTTGTTTTTATGTTAAAACTGAAAATCAATGTTAGTGTGTTAGTTTGTTTTTATGTTTGTACCCACTACTTAAAAGTCTACTCAATCTCTACATGTTGAATTGAAATAAAAATGATAGAAAATTAATCAAAAATTAATTTTACTCCTATTTTTAGTTTTATACTTGTATAATTAGGATATAAAAATTCTTGTAAGCAAGTTATTTCAAATTTTCATTCCTGCTTATTTATATTTGGTGCTAAACTGTTTAATCTGTTAAAAATTTAAGTTTTGGGAGGGAATGAAAAATATTTTCAAAACTCTAATTTTTTTTGTTCTCAAATGTGCTACAAGTGAATTTGATTTGAAAAGAAAAATGATTATGAAGTTAAATTAGGGAAGCAAAATTTGATTTTAGAAATGAGTAAGAAAATTTAGTTCAAATTGTGAGTAATGAAGAAAAACTTTCAGTTAAATTTTTTTAGTGCAGAAAATGTTAAATGTAGTATAATTATCTTTAGTAAGAAAAATTGTATTTTTAAAAAAATTAGAAATTTAGACTTTTATTTTTAATACTTAAATTTCTTTTATTAAAAATAATTTTCAAAACTATTATTAAATTTTTAAGTAAAGGATTTATATCAAGACTTTGCTTTAGGAAAGGAGAAGTGGAATTTAAAATCATTAAAGGTCTATCCAGATATAGTAATCCTTGCCTGAAAAAGAAAAGGAAAAAGAAAAAGAAAAAGAAAAAGAGAAAGAGAAAGCAAAAAAAAAAAAAAGAAGTAAAGGAGGAGAAGCTTGAGGATTAGTGCCTAATCAAAAATTGGTTCACATTTGATATTTTTAAAGTATAAGACTTGATAAACTCTTAAGCTTAAGGATATAATTTAGTAAGTAAAATTATTCTTAATAAAAATTTTCAAGTGGAGATAATAAAATGACTAAATTCTAAACTTAGAGAATCTACACTATTTTTGAATTAGATAGGAACTCATATTTTCATATTTCTTAACATTAAAAGTTTCTAAACTTTAAGTTGGTCTCATTTACTAAATAATTTTTCTAAATTGGACTACTATATTTCAAAATGTAAAATTTAGTAACTCCTCAAGAAACTCATTATTTAGTTTTTAAATATTGAAGTATCA
>JXCR01106888.1:108511-138630 GCA_002079205.1 Phalaenopsis hybrid cultivar | reverse complement strand
AAAAATACAAACATAAGTACATCAATCTCATTCTAAATATCAAAATCCCAAACTATTTCATCGTCACCTTGATCAGTAGGTGGATCGGGTTGATATTGAGTATATTGGGGGCATTCAGGAAATGTAACATCAGGCTCTCCTCTGTAGTGTCGGGCTTGAGCATCATAATAGGCTATCTCAAAATAAGAATGCCTCTGCAGGTACTCACTATCATAATCATGTCGGCGTTGTAAACCTCCAATCCTCTNCACGTTCCTTTCGCATCAATGAGAAAGTTAATCACATCATTGAGGGGTTCTTACATCGTACTAAATGATTCATAGTGGCAGATGTAAGAATCTGGGACTTCATAAAAAGTGTTAATGCGGGTGGCGATAAATTCCACAGGAAGTCTATGCACTTGCACGATTCCATCTTCAGCATAAATCACATTGGCGTAGAACTCTTTCACCACATTTGCATCGGCTTTATTGGTGTTGTAATAAAAGTTTTCCCACCTCCGCTCGGCAATAACCTATTCAATTTCTCCTCCCGGACTCTCGAAAACTCGATCTTAAATACTTTTTTTCCTTGAAGTATCGAAGTGAATCGAGTTTGAGCCATCACATTAATGAAGCGTGAATCGTCAAACTCAACTCTTCTCTTTTGATGTGGAGCCATTTTTAATCTAATAAAATCAAAGAAAATTTCTAAAATTTACTTGTAATATGTAAATAATGGCTTCCAATGGTAATTCAAAGAGTTCAACACTAAGATCCATGAATTTTTTCGATNTTTACAATATTGTTATTCTGAATACAGAAATTCAGAATAGCTCTATCTCTAGTTACCTCACTATGGTGGTAAATTGGTTACGAGTGAGGAAATGAAATAGTGTCACGCCTTAGAGGTGGCATTTAACATGGAAGCAGAAAAGTTTACCCGTTCTCACTGCTTTATTTTCCACGTTCCTTTCGCATCAATGAGAAAGTTAATCACATCATTGAGGGGTTCTTACATCGTACTANTATCTTTTTTTTTTTTTTGGGTTGTAGTTATAGGTAATTTAAATTCACATTAATTTTCAATTATATAAAATTAAATTATAAAATTTATTTATTTATTATATTTTTAAATAGAATAATTATTTGTAAGCAATCAAATGAAATGCTTACTATTTTTCTAGATTTAATCTCTCAAGAATATGATCAGACAATTTTAATATTATTTTAGGAGTGGATTATAATTTTCTCACATTAAATAATAATTTTTCATTTTAATTTGATTAAAGGATTTCCATTATAGTCCTATAACATTTAATATATAATTATTAATTAACAAATTACATTATTATTACTTAATGAATGTNTCTCAAGAATATGATCAGACAATTTTAATATTATTTTAGGAGTGGATTATAATTTTCTCACATTAAATAATATTTTTTCATTTTAATTTGATTAAAGGATTTCAATTATAGTCCTATAACATTTAATATATAATTATTAATTAACAAGTTACATTATTATTACTTAATGAATGGATATTCATCACTTCATAATCCTTGAATTTACAATTATCATATATTAAATTTTTTAATATTTAATTTATACTATTAATCACTAACTAAAAATATGTATAATGAACAAATATTTAAGAGTCTATTGTGATTCTCTCCATATTAGTATTTATGAGAGTCAATCACAATGTGCTCATAGTCCAATCAATCAATTATACTGTTTATGTTAAATGATTTAGTATTTAAATAAATTAAATCATATTAGTATGCATTAAAATAAAATTCAAATCTATTAATAAGTATTTTTTTTAATACTTACATAATATTTTTTGATTACTTATAATTCATCATAAATTAATTATTTATTTCAAACATAAAATAATAAATATTTAGAAAATGTGTTTTGAATTTTTTCAAATTTCATTAAAGGTATATTCACAAATTATTTTTAAAACTGTATTCTATTATTTTATTGAATTATCACATGATTATAAATTTTGATGATAGATATCATTTTTCTTTCATATTTANTCAAAAGGAAAGACTCAAATGTGAAAAATTTTATTGATGAAACTTAAATGAAGAAGAGTAATAGATGTCCAACATACAAAGAAATTTTGTGACATGTCCACTTCCTATTTTTGACTTTAGTGATTTTGAAAGAGAGTTATTTGATATTCGGGTTGAGATTTTATTAAAAACTCAATATTAAGATCATACGATGTATGATCGTGAGAAAATATAGATTGTATTGATTTATTTCATGACTATATGAATAACTTTGAAATCTTAAGGTCGAAAAGAGGTTTATTGAAGCATGTATAACCTCAGAAACATAGTCTCACAATAATCATGAATAAATTGTAATGGACTTACAACCCTATTTGGAAATTGCTATCATCTAAACCTCCTAACTGTAATTAAAATCGTGCATCATCAATCCTAATGAATGTAAGATAAGATGGATTATTATTTATTAAGAGAGCCTTACAAATTAATTTTAAAAATGAGCTGCCTAAATATGAGTGGTATGCATAACGCTTTAAGACTAATATAAATATATTTTTACAATTTAAAATTTTAAATTTTTTGTAAAGATCATCACACCCAAGTGTTTAATTATTTTGGTTAAATCTTAGTGTCGAGAGAACATAATAGATTGTCCACAGATATGCAAGTCCTTGAAAATCAATGTTTAGAAGATTTATTCATAAGGTCAAATGATATGCAAAAACAAAACTCACTCTAAAAGAAGGTGACTTTTGACAGCGATTTTTTATATGGTTAAATATAAGATAAATATGGACGTAATAAATATTCAATAATTGTAAAGTCACACTTATCAACAAAAGTATACGTATCGCTCAAGTAATATATGGCTCTAATAGAANAGCTACCCATGTTGCAAACCTTCTATCAGCTGAACCAGCTGGCAGTAAGTTTCTAACAGAAATAATTTTTTTTATTTGTGATCTTTTATCTTAGTCTTTTGATCTTTGGTTTGGTTGGTTTTGTGCTAAATGGTTGTTGGATTGTGGTTTGACTTCAATTTATAGTAGCTTAATTTGTTTAAGCTCGTCGNGGTTTGATGTTGGAGAATTTTCTGAGAACGGTCCTGATGATATAGAAGGTATGGATGCGTCAGCTACCCATGTTGCAAACCTTCTATCAGCTGAACCAGCTGGCAGTAAGTTTCTAACAGAAATAATTTTTTTATTTGTGATCTTTTATCTTGGTCTTTTGATCTTTGGTTTGGTTGGGTTTTGTGCTAAATGGTTGTTGGATTGTGGTTTGACTTCGTCAGTATTTAATATGAAAATCGGATAGGCTGATTAACTTTTTTTCTGGCTTATTGCAGCCTTAGTGCATAGGCTTGGATAAGCTTATTAGTTACTATAGAGAAGGTGCATTAGCTTTTAATCTAGCTTACCTTTTGGTGCTTGTGTAAATATTTAACATTTACCTTGTATAATATTTCTTATTTTTAATAATGATGGATTAAACTAGTTTATTTTCTTAATCATTTTAATCACTAATTGGCTTAATTTATGCATTATAAAAANTGGTGCTTGTGTAAATATTTAACATTTACCTTGTATAATATTTCTTATTTTTAATAATGATGGATTAAACTAATTTATTTTCTTAATCATTTTAATCGTTAGTTGGCTTAATTTATGCATTATAAAAGACTAATTAATATTCTTATTTAATATTATAATCAATTATTAACAAGTAATTTAGTTAAATTGGTTAATTACTTGATTTAGTTTTGAAACCCTAGATGTAGAATGAATATGAACTTTTAAACATGGAAGTGCCTTTGGTGTAATGATTGGATATTCATCACAAGAGACCTGAAATTTTTGGAATGATATATACAAGATTAGCTTGGACCCTGCGCAAGGATGCACACATAAATTAAGAAAGGATAACAAATTTTTATTGTCAAACTCTTAAATAGAATGAAGCCGAACTCTTAAACATCAAATCTCCTTTTGTTGTAATGGTTGGAATTTCATAAAAAACACTAAAATTAAGTATTCTCATATAGGAGCATTCTCAAGATGGGTGACCTCTTGGGAAATTACACCAAAATNTATTATAATCAATTATTAACAAGTAATTTAGTTAAATTGGTTAATTACTTGATTTAGTTTTGAAACCCTAGATGTAGAATGAATATGAACTTTTAAACATGGAAGTGCCTTTGGTGTAATGATTGGAATTTCATCACAAGAGACCTGAAATTTTTGGAGTGATATATANAATATTATAATCAATTATTAACAAGTAATTTAGTTAAATTGGTTAATTACTTGATTTAGTTTTGAAACCCTATATGTAGAATGAATATGAACTTTTAAACATGGAAGTACCTTTGGTGTAATGATTGGAATTTCATCACAAGAGACCTGAAATTTTTGGAATGATATATGCAAGATTAGCTTGGACCCTGCGCAAGGATGCACACATAAATTAAGAAAGGATCCAAATTTTTATTGTCAAACTCTTAAATAGAATGAAGCCGAACTCTTAAACATCAAATCTCCTTTTGTTGTAGTGGTGGGAATTTCATCAAAAACTCTAAAATTAAGTATTCTCATATAGGAGCATTCTCAAGATGGGCGACCTCTTGGGAAATTACACCAAAAANAAACTCTTAAATAGAATGAAGCCGAACTCTTAAACATCAAATCTCCTTTTGTTGTAATGGTTGGAATTTCATCAAAAACTCTAAAACTAAGTATTCTCATATAGGAGCATTCTCAAGATGGGCGACCTCTTGGGAAATTACAGCAAAAAGATAATTGTGAGGCTATTAGGCGAAAGTGGACAATATCTTGAGGATTGAGAGTTCAAACTGTTACAAATGGTATTAAAGCATTACACCAACTTGAATATAGAAATTAAGTGTCATACAAAATAAAGTGTTGTTTCATGGGAGTCGCTCCTTGAACCCTAGATGGGATAAAATCTTGTGGGGAACCACCTCTTGAATCTTTAACGGTAAAAATTCTAGGTTAAGCAAACTGTCAAGGGTGTCAATTAACTTAAGTGAGGCATATTGTAAATCCCTTAAATAGAATATCAGTAAACTCTTAAACATCGAGACACTTTTTAGTGTAATAGTTAAAATTTCATTAGAAACTCTTAAGTTAACGTGTTCATATAGGAGCACTCTTAGGATGGGTGGCCTCCTAGGAAATTACATCAATAGGACTATTGAATCCAAAATTGTCAGGGAGACACGCCTAAGGAAGAGAGCTCGAGAGAGAGGAAGAGAATAAAGAGCTTGATAATGAATAGTAAAATCGTCTAGCCTTTTTTCATGAATGAGCCCCTATTTATAGGAACGGGGGGTATCTAATTACATTTTTTACTCCTAGAAAAGTAGGTACGGAGGGGGGCTTTTTGGTCAGCACATAATTATAGGGTCGGGCTCCTAAAATGGAGTCCGACTAGGTGGGGTCGGGAGTCTGGGAAGGCATCTCATCGAATTTTGGGCTAGGTTGTCATGCGTTGGGGGCCTGAGGGACCGACCGACCAGGCCATTTTCTGGGCAACTATGACTGAAGGGCGGACCGGGAGATCCCTGGCCGACCANATTATGCATTTCCTTAACTTTGTTTGGAGATCCCTGGCCGACCACTTAGAAATGGGCGACTGTCTTCGTTCGCTCGGCTTGGTTGAAGGATGCCGACGGGTTCATCTGAGTGAGCTTTGCACCGACTGACTTGAAGGGAGGCGGTCAAATTTTGCTCATATTTAGATCACTTCCTTCCCGACCTGCAGATGTCGACTGGATAGATAAGGGCCCTTGAACTATTTCTAATGTGTCCCGGTCAACCACTTTATCATTTTTTTCGGTTGTTAGATCTCTTTAAAATTCTTGTTGACACATTTTTGATATCCGAGGACAAAACTAGAAGGTCATTAGGCCAAAGCGGACTATCTCAATGAGTTAGAGTTCAGACCATTGCATAAATACTTTATTATTAGTTTAATCTGTTATTATCTTCATCATTTATTGACTAATTTGAATCATTATTCTCGATCTACCATCTTTAATTCTTAATTAATAAGCTAAATTATTTTCCAATTTATAAGCTAATTTGTCTAATTCATTAACCAAATAACTAATTTATCCTAGTAATCCTCATTATTAGCCCAAATAAAAATAAGTTCTCCAATTAATCTTACAATTATGACCCTTAAGCTTCTTGCTGTCCAAGACAAGATAAGGTAAAGCTTGAGCCTGAATGAAAATGCCCCTTCGAAGTAACTTAAGGAGCTAACTATCTGAGGAAGTAAAATTGAAAAAAACATTTACTTTTGCCTAAACATATATTACATTTTCCACGCATGTTGTGATTTCAATGACATGAGGAATGATTTCTAATTTCTGGATTGATTTTTCTGTTAATGCAGTTCAACTTGGTATTGGTGGTTTCAGTATGGGCGCTTCAACTGCCCTTTACTCTGCAGTTTGCTGTGCTTATGGGAGATTCGGAAGCGGAAATCCATACCCAATTAACCTCAGTGTAGTGGTTGGTTTGAGTGGTTGGCTTCCATGTTCCAGGTGATTTTGTTTTCGCTTATTTTGAGTGAAAATATAATTAAAGAGAATCTGTAGGTGTTTTAGACTTTAAAATCAGTATTGATTTTCGATCACATCTAGCCAACTGATCGAATCTATAAAATATCATTTTTTAAAAGATTTTTTATTATTTCAAGCAGTCAAATGTACGNTAATTTAAGAGAATCTGTAGGTGTTTTTAGACTTTAAAATCAGTATTGATTTTCGATCACGTCTAGCCAACTGATTGAATCTATAAAATATCATTTTTTAAAAGATTTTTTATTATTTCAAGAAGTCAAATGTACCCTAAACCATGTTTGCACCTCTATCTATTTTTTTAGGAGCTTGAAGAATAAAGTTGAAAGTTCTCAAGATTCTGCTAGAAGGGCTGCTGCTTTGCCACTTTTGCTTTGTCATGGTAAAGGTATCATTTTATTTTAAAAACCTGGATAGGATAGTTCTTCTCTAATGGATCTATAAATTTATACATTTTCATCCCACAGTCATTATATGCATAAAAAGTGAAAAAAATAGAATTTATAATCCAGGCATTAATACACAGTTGTCCTTTGCTTTTTATCATTCATTGTTCCATAAGTTAAATACATTGGCTCTTTGAAACCACCAATTTCAAGATTTCTCCCCGTTATGGATGCAAATGACTTGAAACCCCACTAAGAAAACAAAAAAAAAAATTTAAGAATAGCTGGTTGGTTTGGTAAGAACACCATGATATAAATATTTGGGATAAATTATCTAAACTATTGAAATGATATATTCACTATAGTAGAAAAGTTATAAAGACCAAAATAAATAAATATACAAGAAATGCAAGTCTGGGATGGTAAGTCATCCCTTATGTAGGATTCATGGTAGCGGCTCTCAGCATTATTTTGAGGCTAATTCGTTTTTCCACGACGTTATAGAATCGGGTTGAATTTTCCTAAGAACTTTAATCCTTAAGCAGCGTAAAATAATAATATAAAAGCACATTTTCTCAGCGGAAATATGATGAGTATTTCTTTCTTTGATGATGAATGGCTTGCATATTTACAGGATGTACAAGTTAAAGGTACACATGCGTATCATTAAGTACTTTTTAGTTCTTAGCTTCTAAGATTAAGGGAAAGGGCCCATAATTGCATATTTCACTTTTCATTACACTTTTTTAATGATGTTACACATGAAGTTAGATAGATTTGATTCATTTGGTTTTATGGATAAACAATCTCTTTTTAACTTGAAAGTCTTTTAAAAATGAATAAAACCATCATTCCTGCATTAAAGAGTTAAAGTTCAAAAAAATAATTAAAATTATACAAATGATTGAAGAAAAAATATGGGCTTACCATTGAGTATCATTCTAAATAATAGATTGAGATGCCTCGAACATTAAGATAGAAGATCAATGGTGGAATGATAATCCTTAAAGGGAACCCCATAAATCAATCTTCATTGGTACTGTATTGGTTTTAAAATTTTCGGTATAATTCGTATGTTCTTGCGCTTGATTTCGATTTTCATGAGATCTATTTAAGGATTTTGCCAAAACTGCATTTTTGTAGCCTCATATCTACTTTCACTTAATTGAATCCTTAGAGCCTTCTCAGTGATTGCATGAACTTTACAGAAATTGTTGCCTTAGACTTATTAAGGAATAAGCTCAACCTAATCATCATATAATGACATGAAATATAAGAGTAACATTCTTACTAGATATCTGGTATGTTTTTCTCTTGCAGTCATAAACTTTCTCATTCATGCCACTTCATAAACTTAATTACACATCTGAAAGGCACATATTTATGAATATAATCTTGGATTTCCAATATTGTAAAAGAGCGCAGAGATTTATTGATGATAATACCGAACAATATTTTTCTAAGAAAATTTCAAAAGAAAATAATGTTGAATGCAACATTTCATTTTTACTTTTTATTTGGAAAAAATTGAATGTAAAAGTACATAGAAGTACATTAACTCTGATTAGAGAATATACAAGTTAAGCGAAAATTCATTTTCTGGGCAATATAAAATCGAGCTCCTTGGATCAGCTGGAGCTCCAAATCACTATGTTAGAGAAATACAACTAAAAGAGAAACTGTGGGAGAAATAATTATTGAGATACTTAAATTTTTCTTTTCCTTTTTTTTTTAATTGAACTTAATTATTTTGTTAATGTAATAATTGGGAACAATTGTGAGATAGAGCACTAAGATGTAGTGTTAAAATAACCTAAAAGACTTCTAGTCTGTCACGGTTCTTCGATTAGCATGTGGACTGTTATACATAACATGAGATCAACGACTCTATTTATTTTTAAACAACAACAACAATAACAACAACAAAGCCTTAATCCCACTACGTGGGGTCGGCTACATTAATCATTTTTCTCCATTTCATCCTATTTAGTGTGATATTTTCATTTAGTTCTAATAAATTAAGATCGTTTTTTATACAATAAGCCCTAGTCTTCCTAGGTCTACCTCTGTCTTTCTTAACATAAGTCGAATCTAAAACATCTACTCTCCTAATCGGATCATCAGATGGTCGACGTTTAATGCGACCAAACCATTTAAGACGACTCTCTCTAATTTTGTCCGTCGTTGGAGCTACACCAGTCCTATCATGGATATAATCATTTCGCATTTTGTCTCTAAGTGTAAAGCCACTCATCCACTAATCATTCTCATCTCGACATTCCATTTATTTTTTAAAAAAATTAAACATTTTCAACAAATTTATGAGATAAAATGCTTCAACGATAAAAAAAAATAAATAAATAAACAATTTCCTGCCTCTTAAATTAGTCTCTTAACTTGAATCCTTGTTGCAGCTGATGATGTTGTGCTCTATAAGCATGGGGAGAAGTCTGCTGAATTTTTAAGATCATCTGCTTTCCGAAATCTTACATTCAAAACTTACAATGGGTATAAAAACTCTCACTTTAGTTACTTGCTCAATCTGCAAAATATTTATCATTCTTTTTATGTAAAAATGAATTGGTTGCATGCAGGCTTGGGCACTACACTGTCCCAGAAGAAATGGATGAAGTTTGCAAATGGCTTACTGCAAGGTTGGGACTTGATGGGTCACGCTAGTTCCTTCATAAATGCAGCAGCCTTTAACTTGGATTGGGATGAAGATGGCTATTTTTATGACNAAAGAGAAACTGTGGGAGAAATAATTATTGAGATACTTAAATTTTTCTTTTCCTTTTTTTTTTTAATTGAACTTAATTATTTTGTTAATGTAATAATTGGGAACAATTGTGAGATAGAGCACTAAGATGTAGTGTTAAAATAACCTAAAAGACTTCTAGTCTGTCACGGTTCTTCGATTAGCATGTGGACTGTTATACATAACATGAGATCAACGACTCTATTTATTTTTAAACAACAACAACAATAACAACAACAAAGCCTTAATCCCACTACGTGGGGTCGGCTACATTAATCATTTTTCTCCATTTCATCCTATTTAGTGTGATATTTTCATTTAGTTCTAATAAATTAAGATCGTTTTTTATACAATAAGCCCTAGTCTTCCTAGGTCTACCTCTGTCTTTCTTAACATAAGTCGAATCTAAAACATCTACTCTCCTAATCGGATCATCAGATGGTCGACGTTTAATGCGACCAAACCATTTAAGACTATTCTCTCTAATTTTGTCCGCGTTGGAGCTACACCAGCCCTATCATGGATATAATCATTTCGCATTTTGTCTCTAAGTGTAAAGCCACTCATCCACTAATCATTCTCATCTCGACATTCCATTTATTCTTAAAAATNTCTAAGTGTAAAGCCACTCATCCACTAATCATTCTCATCTCGACATTCCATTTATTCTTAAAAATATTAAAAATTTTCACCAAATTTTTGAGATAAAATGCTTCATCTATCAAAATAAATAAATAAATAAACAATTTCATGCCTCTTAAATTAGGCTCTTAACTTGAATCCTTGTTGCAGCTGATGATGTTGTGCTCTATAAGCATGGGGAGAAGTCTGCTGAATTTTTAAGATCATCTGCTTTCCGAAATCTTACATTCAAAACTTACAATGGGTATAAAAACTCTCACTTTAGTTACTTGCTCAATCTGCAAAATATTTATCATTCTTTTTATGTAAAAATGGATTGGTTGCATGCAGGCTTGGGCACTACACTGTCCCAGAAGAAATGGATGAAGTTTGCAAATGGCTTACTGCAAGGTTGGGACTTGATGGGTCACGCTAGTTCCTTCATAAATGCAGCAGCCTTTAACTTGGATTGGGATGGAGATGGCTATTTTTATGACTTAAATATACGGCTGTGATTAGATCTAGCTTTGAGTACTAATAATGTCTTCTAGAATATCATTATGCATTTCCTTAACTTTGTTTAAGCTTCATTTTCTTGTTTAGTAGTTTCTGCTGTCTGTAACTTACAAGTTCTTAATGTATATTTTTAATAAACTAATGGAGGTGTGTTGCTTGCTATTATTGATGCTGTAATCACATTGTAATTCGTGTAACTTCTTGTGCTTACTAAATGTAAGGTTTCATTTGAGAGCAGTACTAGATTTTATGATTTATATATTATAGAACCTGAATCATTAATTTTTATTTTTGCAATAATCTGTGCTGTAATGACAAGCTTAATCTGATTCTTTTTGCGCTTACAAGACTAAGTGCTAGAACCAATGTATATGTGATTGTTGATGATGTTGACATCATTTCAAAGGAATTTCTTCAAGCAATTATGATTGGAAGTGTGCTCAAATGCTCGAATTTGTAAGTATTCAGAGTTTTTTGGGCCTCTGCTCAATTGATCGATTGTGCATGTATTTATACAATGGTGATTTGGAATTTATTGAAGTGAGCGCATCTTGCAGCTTGCTCTTGCTGACAATGAGAAGAGCTTTTGGTTAATATATGCATGCATGATATTATATAATTGCAACAAAAATGTTGAGGAAGTGTAACTAATACAGTAATGGAAGAACATGTGACCTTTAGTATGTTTAGCATGGAAAATTCTTGTAACAAACATAGATGGGGGATTTATGTACATGTAATAACAAACATTTATATTTACCTAACACCAAAAGCTAATATTTATTGTTCTACCACCTATAATATTGTATTACCTTCAAAACTATCACTCCATGCCCCTCCATTTTTCTATTTAACCCATGTGAAGCCCTTGCAGGCTGTCTGTCAAGTTATACAACCCGTGCTTCTTCAAGAATTACGAGCTACCGCTCATCGTTGTCGTGCTTCCATTTCTGCTTGACGAAGCTCCATCTAATGTCAAGCAATGATTATGCAAGTGCATTTGAAGCTCTTATAGTTTGAAATATACTTTTGGACGTATTGCTTGGCCTTTGTGTGCTCGGGCAAGTTATACAACCTACCTCAATATTCTTCGACTACTAAGACGTAGTTCACATCAATTTTGTCCTTTCACTGACACTTGAGGTCGTCCCAAGTCCTCAGGCACTCCACTTCAGTTGTCTTCTGGCCATCTATGAGATAGCCTCCTCTTCATCCTCCAAATTATTATTCTAAAGATCCTAAATATAAGTTCAAGTTCCTAGTCTCATTTCTCTCTCCCATTATTGTTGTCAGTTTCAGCTTGTTTCTGATGACATACTATGTTCTAACACTTTGGAATTATTTCAACACATTTTAGGGCAAAAATGTAAATTTGGAGATTTTGGGTCCGAACGGCTAGGCGCACGTTTCAAGCACTGGCACACCCAAGTAGGTCAACATTTATGGTCCTTAAAGTGTTTTTTGATTGGATGGGTGTCTGTGCCACATCATCAGCATCGCTGTGCTATAGTGCCATGCTGACACATGTTAGAAATTTAGCTATGAACTCTATCATATCAGCTGACAGAGCACCGCAATGGCAGACAAAATTTTGCCATTTAAATAGCTACCTCTAAGATTGGGACTTTTTAATCTAGCTCCCATCTTGAGCTCCCAAGGGTGAATACTGAGAGCCTTCCCTTCATTTTGAGTGGTGAGACGTCTCCTTAAGGTTTTGGTATGTGAGCTTCTCTCGATGCCTCATCTTTAAGGCCTTCTTATTTTGGTGTAATCTCCATCATCAGGGTGGTGCTTTTCATAGTTGGAGAATTTTGTGGAGCAAAGCTTGGAAATTTTGTGCTTTAGACCCTTCCTACCATCTGTGAGAGAGTAGAGAGTCCTCACTCCCCCTACCTTCTTTCTCGAGTGTTTGGACCATGTGTAAGCTTCCCTCCACATTTCATTCTAGTTGTTCGTCATTGGAGCTACGGTGATTTTGTGGCCAAAAAAGCTAGCAGAACGGCCATGAGAGTGTAAGGACTACATCAACCTTCACATTTGTGAAATATTATCAAAGCCTCATGCTTTCATTCTCCAGAGCCTTAGGTTATGTGTTAGAGAAGGTGGGGTAGGTTTTGTATTAGAGGAAACCTAGGTGAGTTTTTTTCTTCATTCTTTGAGTAGGGCCCTGGTTTAGTCTTAGCCTTATGGTGCCTACCTCAGGCGTCATGGAACTGTCCCCTTTATTATTGATTTAATGACTTAGTGTCGTGTATGGGTTGTTAAGCATCAGTTCATCCTATGTAGCAGCTCGTTATTACCTTCATAATAACACATTGATGCCATCCTATGCTACATAAGGCTTTAGGATGATGCATTCCAATATTGCAACACTGATGTCTCTTTTATGTCCAAGTCAGCGACACCATTTCTGATGATGTGGCTCAAAATGAAATTTCTTTATTTGGGGCTAGAATTGTAGCATTCAAGTATGGAGATGTAGTGCTAGCCCCTATTTGTCGTTATGCCTATCAGTCGGTGCACAACTTTGTTGTTAGATTTGTGACATCACATTTCTACTGCCAATGTTGCAACGCTGTCTTTTGACGCGATAGAACTTCGGCCTATTCGAGACCATTTTACTTTTTTGCTGACAATTAATCATTGTTTTTCCTTTATTATAGTGAAGTGATCGCATGTTACCTTGTTGATTAGTCGGGTTCAACTCAGTCAAGCATGTGGTTGCTACTTAACATACATAGGTCAAGGTAAGCCTTGGCTTTTTACACATGGTACATCCTGCCATATTATTGGTGACCCTCATTCTAGCTTTGCTCTGCTAACTGAGTTTGGTTGTTTTGAATAAATAATTCCTTAACATTTAGAGGATGGGGACTTAGGAATTCGTATCACAAACCGTTGGTACACCCCTCTGCTTAGATGACAATTCTTCGTCTGACTAAATGGATGGATCTATAGCAACCTCTTCATTACTGAATTAATCATTATAAGTATGTTTAATATTTTTTTATTTACACATTCAAACCACTTGGTGATGCCTTTAGAAAAATGTTGAATCCCTACCATTACTTAGAAGTAGGGTGTCTACTTCTTAAGTTTTAGAGTGTCAATATGTCCCTCCCTTACATTGGTCTAATGATCAAAGGGACCAGCCCATTGGTATCACATTTCGATGTCACAACACTAAACTCTTTGCCTCTAGATTAGAGAGGCTAAGTTGTAGTTGTTGATTCATGACATTACAGTGTCATCCCTTTAATATGACTGTTGTTTCTATTTGCATTATGCATTTCCAATTGTATGCATGTTGGAGTCATTTTTATTTGTATTATGTGTGTCATTTTACATTTGTTGTGTTGCATGATTGATATATATTTGTTGCATGTGGTATGATATGCCACCCTATACCTGGAGTTATTATGGTTAGTGCCTAAGCATTTGTTGACCTCATTTTTACATGAGGTCTATCCTTTTCTCTCAAGCTAGAGTCTGTCGGCAAGTAGATGGCCGACTGGAGGGGGAGGCCACCGGCTAGTGGGCGACCAACCAAAGGGTGGCTGACAAGTTTAAAAAAATGCGTTGTTTGAGAGGTGACATTCATGTAAACTTTCTTCTTTCTTAAGGGTTGAAAGACGATGGTGGCCGACCAGAGCAGCAAGGTGGCCAACCAGTGGACGACCACTGGGGGGAGCAGGAGGTAGCTGGCCAACATGCTGGCGAGGTGGTCGGCCAAAGAGTGGCCGACAAGACTTTGGTGTTATTTTATGTGAACTTTTCTGTTTTTAAGAATTGGTCGGTCATGACGGCTTGCTAGCTGAGGTGGTTGGCCAAGGTGGTCGGTCAAGTGGTCCTTCATATGGCCGACCTTAGTGGCCGGTTTTGCATTTCTGTGATTTATAGTGCATCTTCGGCAGATGTGATCCTTCCAACTCGGCCATTTCATATTAAGGCTATACACGCTTATTTCTACTCTTTTCTTGATGATGTCGATTTACGGACACCAATAATAATTATGGCATAAAATTGCATGTATTTATCATGCATTCTCATGAAGTGCATGCATGGCTAAATTTCAAGGATTACTTGCACAATTTGGCATAAGATTAGTTAAACCATATGTTAATTTAAAATTATGATTACATGTAGGTGTTATTCTTAATTATTGAAATATATTTAATGTTGGCTCTTTATTTCTTTTATTCAATAAAATAGGTCATGCTACGAAATAATTATTGAATCAAACATGTCTATTTGATCAGAAAATGAAATAAGCCCTTTGAATACTGAACTAATAAATGCATGCATGGAGTCAAACTTAGAACAGTAGCCATTTTAAAATATGGACACCTCAGCTACAACGAATGGACACTCATTTACGTGCCATGAGGTCAGACTCACAATACTTTAGCGCAATAATTGGGGATTATATTACTATTTCAATATCTCTATTATTTCTAAAAATATTGCCCAAAGTCATGATGTCATGGGCCACATTTGCTTGTATATGGCATCGAATTATTAAAAAATAAAATTCCAATTTTGGTTACATTGAGGGTGGGGCTACAAAATGGCAGGTAATCATTCACATCTTTTTCATTTTATTTTAGGCAAAAGATAAGTTGGAAATGCATGAATGTCTACCCCAAAATGTTCAAAAATATTGCATCAGGATTCTGCACGTAGAATTACGTGCAGAGTTCACCCGGTAACACCGAGAAATGTTCCATCCCGTGTTATTCCATGTTATTCAGGTGTTATAATATGTTATTCAAGTATTATTGTGTTCTGGGAATATTCTCAGTATTATAATAGCACAATAACACTTGAATAACACACAATAACATATGAATAACACGACAAAAATATTCACTTGTGTTATCAGATATATTTTCTTTTATTTTTCTGTCACCTCCACGTGGCGTGATTCCATTAGACTCCGCATGTAACTCCACATGCGAAGTCCTGATGCGATATTTTCTGTCTCTAAATGGACGCCTCAAAGATGAATAACCATGCAAATTTGCTCCTTTTTTTAAATGATATGGGAACTAAATATCCATGAGGCATACAACTGGAGAAATATTTTAATTGTGACCACCATCTCTATTGTCTTTTATCTTTAATATACATCAAATTTCTCCAGCCATGCATCGGCACATTGGCATGTGTTATATATTTAATATCAAATCAGTCAACAATGGACAGAATCATTTCTATAATCCTTACTCGGCAATTGTCATTGCTTGAATTTGCGTCATGGATTAAATAAATTAATTGTGGTTTGAATTCACACAAGAATTAGATTTTTTCTTTTTTTTTTATTCATTAAAACCGACAAATATTTTCTTAATTCCCAGAGATTCTTTCATTGTTGCTTTGCATGTGAGACCTAAAACAATATACCGTAGCTCACAAGAGCCTTTTTGGTCATGGTTCATGGTTCGCACTAGGTAGGGATGGAAGAACGTTAACCGTTCAAAAAGTGAGATTCGTGCTAATAGTTTTAGTACATACATTTAGCCCAAGGAGCTTAGTTTTTCCTCGTGTAAATTCATCGACCGTGCACTTGGGGTTAACCGAAAGTCATATGTAATGGAACTTCCTAACCATAGATTCTGACTCACGGAAAAGTAAATTCGTCTAACTCGTAGAAAAGTAAAAACACCATTAAATCAGGCATAGATAGACTCATACATTTACATATTGTCACAACATGTGAAGTACACACTCTTGCAATCATACACATCATATTTTCACATGTTTTTCTTTTCTTTTTTTTTTCTTTATAGATGGACATAGAGATACACTACTTTATGTTACATGAATTTATAAAATAAACATGAACTAACCTACATTAAACATGTAAAAATCATATAAATTCCATTTTGCATTGGGTAATCACATAGGGCTTATACATACATACATACATATATTTATTATGAGCACACTTATTCATATGTACATTCACATTTGCACTCATGCAATTATCACTTACATTTATACATACATACATGCATACATATACTTATAATTATGAATATTATTTTAGTTCTTTTTAATTGAACTCGGAGTTGCTAGTTTGCCAATTTATTTGTGAGTGTCGTACAATTTTTCCTTCCTTGGTAAATCTCTCTCCATGATCATTAAAATGATCTGAAGAACAAAGGAATAGGAAAGACGAGGATATGCTAGGAAAATAGGCAAACAAATTAAAAGAAACATGAAGAGCTTGTGTATGATAAACTTTGTGCGATAGGTAGAGAGTATGCATCCAAAATGAGAACATATCAAAATACCTCGAGACGCAATATCCACGAAAAAAATCCCTATACAATCTACCCATAACCAGAGAACCCTAAAGATCAATTTAGTTATGAGGTCAAAAATAGCTCTCAAAGGAATGTTCCTGTTTGGTTAATTACATTTTAAGGGATACCCAAGAATACTCTCGATAATAAAAGTCTTGCTTATGCCTTGTGATAACTAGTTAAAGGTGTGTCAAATGGAGATGGATATCTCAATTAAGATCGTCTCGGTGCTTCAAATCTTATGCTGAGTCGTGAGGGCAGAGAGTTAATCTCTCACATCCCAAATGGACGAGAACTAATCAACAATTGAGGCTTTATGAGATAACTGGGTCGTCAAGCAGGATCATCCCACCACTTTGAGGCAATATTAGGTCATAAGGGTGAGTGTGAATCACCATATCTCAAACACTCAGCCGTTTGTCAGCAAAACAGGGCCCACTAGATGACATCAATGAGGTTCTAAAGGAATGAATGGGTTCAACAAGGTTTACCAACGAAAAGGTAAAGTAATTCTAATCTGGTAGAGATAGTCGAGTCAGGATACTATGGATTTGTCATCTCAAGTTATTGTCACCCTAACAATATGTTGACTTCATTTTTGGTTAAGGTCTAGTTTTTCCTCTTTAGTAGCCTAGGGTCTAGCCATAGGACATTCTTGTTGACTATTCCTAGAGGAATAGAAAAGGAACCCTCACCATTAGAAATTTCAAACTCTTCTTTGCTCAGCTTGGAGTTCCACATATTGGTCCTAACCTCTAACACTTAGAAGGTGAGGTCAGTATGGGGGAACTCAAGTGGAGTCCCCCATAAGATGGTCAGACCTTAAGACTAACCCTGGGTGATATGGTTTTGGTGGGGCTAACTTGCACACATTACACTCTCTCACATACCTTAAACCCTAAGATCCCTTAAGTTGGTCTCCTACTCCTTTTGGAAAGCTCATGTGGATGTCCTTGTACCCCTAGTCTTTGGCTAAGAGGGTTAGAAGCAGCACATTGAGCATCCAAAATGAGTCATCATATGGCTCATATTAGTTTAGTATGGCTTTATGGCTTGTTGGCCCATTTTGGCACTAAATCACCAAATTACCAATATACCCCTACAACCCTAATATTTTTCCCAAAATTACCAAAAATACACAAATCTCCCCAAAAATCATCTACCTAAATTGACCAAAATTCACCAAAATTAGTAAATTTCCAAAATATCCCCAAAAATTACCAAAATTCCCTTCATGACCTAAAATTTCTAAAAAATTCCCAAAAAAATTCCAAAATCATCCCAAATATTCCCAATTTCAATTTTTTATCATCAATTTGACTCAATTTGATCAAATTAATCTAATTTGACCAAAAGCCCCAACCTGCCCTTGAAGACCCAAATGTCCCCAAATCAACCCCAATTTTGGCTCAATTGATCCAAATCTTACGCAATTTCAATTCCAAATCAAAATTCAGCATTCCCAATCCTAATCTAAACAAAATTTAAGATCAATTTGACCCAATTTCAAGCCCAATTTTACCCAAATCAAAAAGACCCAATTTTGACCATATGCCTAAGTTCCCAAAATTACCCTCCTAATTCAATTCAAAATCACTTGAGATTCTTCCAAAGCCTTCATGATATATTTCTACACCAAACTCAACATTCAATTAACCCAAATTTTAGTCCGAAATCAATTTTAAATTCAAAAACCCAAGCCCACCACATTTAATTTCAAAAGTCAAAGCTCACATGACAATTTTTTTCTTTTCATCATCCATTTGACTAAAATCATTCCTAAAGTCCTAAATTCAAAATAAAATCATTTTAAATCAAGCATCAAGCCTAACTTCACCAAAAATAAAAAATAAATCCAAAATTGCTTCTCATGAAAATTAGCCAAGCCAAAGGAGAGCCAAGAATCCACTCCCAAGCCATAGGCAAGCTATAAGAGCCATGTCACATCATCAAACTATTAATGGCAAGAGGCCAAGCCAATTTTAAGTCTCCTTAAAAAGGTTTTTAACCCTTTTAATGAATCCTCTAAACCTCATACTTAACTAAATCACTTGGATGGGGACTTCTCCAAACTAATTTAACTGACCCATCTGATCCTCTTCAGCCCAAGACCAACCTTGGTGGCGGAACCCAACCCAAACCATGCTTTGACCCAATTTGAACCAAAATGACATTTTTCCCATACTATTTCAATCCCATGCCTTTACACATGACCAAAATTTACTTCACCAAGACCAAGACCTGACCTCCCTGAGTCAGATAGTGACCCCTCCCTGGCCGGTCGGCCACCTTGGCTACCGGAAAAGCCATGGCCAAATGTTCCCCCATGGCTAAAACTCAAAATTAAACCTATCCAAGCTGTCTCATCCCAATTGGATTTTTGCACATTGTTGGCATCCACATAAGCAACCTAGGGCACCCACCAATTGCCTCAGGTGGCCTCTTCTTCCCCCTCTATTTAAACCCACCCTCCATGGCCAAATGTAGAGAACTTGAAATTCCTTGGGAAAACTCTGCCAAATCGCTTCTAGAGCTTTCTTGAGACCTCTTAAGCTTAACCCAACCACCCTTAGCCGCTCAAAGCTACTGCTTGAGCTCAATTTTGGAGCTCAAGTTCAAGGCCGAAACAAGACACCCCCCAAACCTCCATCAAATTCAAATTACATGCACCCACACCATCCCCACTGTGAAAGAGGAAGATCCCCCATAGAAGCCCAATCACCAGAGCACCCTAAGGTGGATTTTGATCGAACCCCAAAATTGGCCTTGGTCAATTTCTTATCTAGGCAATTCACCACAGCTCGAGGCTCCATCCCTAGGCTCTTGCGACCCTCACGAAGCTTCCATAAGCATCCAATCGAGTCTTCCCCTCTTGGACTAAGGTATTGAACACTAACCCTAAACCAAGCTTCATTTGATTCTCCATGTTCATAGAGTTTATTTAAGGGTTGATTAGCCGTATGGATATGTTCCCTAGTCAAAACAAATCTATAAGAACAAACCACACTTAATTTGGTTAAGAATCGAGTGAGATATTAAAGCTTGAAAACGGCCGGTTTGCGGGCTTGACTCATCGGGGACGATAACCATGCATCGTCTGATCGAGTGTGTATTGCTTGGACTGTCCCGATCGCGTCGAACGGAGCTGTGGTTCGACAAGGAGGAGCTAACGCGGAAGGCGGCGCCCAATCCCGTGGCGACACGCGTCTCTTCGACGCGTACGAGGCTGAGCATGATAAGTAGGAAATTAGGCGCATTTTCTTATTTATTTAAATTTCCATAAATTCAAAAATCTATAACTTTGTGTAAAAAAAACATAAAAATAAAGTAAAAATACCATATTGCTCAGTGAAGAGAGGAGAACAATGTAAAAATATTTTCATGTTCATTTGATCCATATTTTATTTTTAATTAATTAAATGATGTTTTCCTTATTATGATTCTCCATTTGCATAGATATTTCACCATGACGTGGGACCATGAAGCTTTTGATGTCTCTGTTGTTAGGCATCTCTTCTGATTTTTCTAAGCTTAAGGGACATCTCTAACTAGAGATATCTAAGTTTCAAGTTAATTGTCCCTATTTTGGTAAAAAAATTATCATAATTAAAATACCCATCCTAAAAATACTAAACTTATTTTGATATGTTCATTGTGGTCAGAGGACTCTATGAAAAATATAAACTTGATTTAACTCATTAAAAAAATCCTA
This sequence comes from Phalaenopsis hybrid cultivar, assembly GCA_002079205.1. Taxonomy (NCBI): domain Eukaryota; kingdom Viridiplantae; phylum Streptophyta; class Magnoliopsida; order Asparagales; family Orchidaceae; genus Phalaenopsis; species Phalaenopsis hybrid cultivar. The sequence continues at coordinate 117,712 of JXCR01106888.1, read as the reverse complement.
ATTGTCACCAACCCTAAAAATGAGGAGAAAATAATTTGGAATAATTATAAATTTAAATGACATGAAAATTATTCTACACTGTAATTTAATGTTAGGGGAGCTTCTCATAAAAATTTCAAGTCAATTGGAGTTAATTTGACCACTCAAATGGATTAATTAAGTGAAATCACATTTTAGGCATTAAAATAATTAAAATACAACTAAAAAAAATACAAATTTGGTTTTGGGAGCTCCTTATGACTAGAGGAACCTAAGAAAAAGAAAATTTGAATTAAAATAAATTCTTCATTTTTAAGTTTTTTTTTTAGCATTTAAATTAATATAATTAATTAAAAATCATAAAAATCACAAAATTGTATGAACACACTTAAATATCACATTTGGCTTCTTGATTACTTGGGACCAATTGAAATAATTTTCCTAATGTTCTAAGTCAAGATATTAATTTTAAAAGCTTAAAAAATCAAATTTTCTTTATTTTTTTCACTAAAATAATTCCAATAATTAAAATACAAACCAAAAAAATATAAAATTTATTTATTTTGGTTTCCTGAACTTAGAGAGATTTAATATAAATATAAAACTTATTGTTCCATTTAAGTATTATTTTATATTTAATTAATACTCAAAACCAACAAAATTCTATTAATTAAATTAAACCTCTAAAAATTATGAAAATTGGTCTAAGTGGTCATCTAATCTAGGTGAACCAACAATAATTTTCTTAAGGACATAAGTTTTATTTTTATTGAGTTATTAAATTTTCATTGAAAATCCTCATTTTTATATTATAAATAATTATAAAAATTAAATAAATTCAGAAAAATCACATTTTCTCCTCTAATGTTTTAATTAACCTATGAGTGAGGTAACATAAAATTTCAAGTCATTAAATTATAGGGTATTAAGGCCTTAGGGGCAAAAGGGTACTTTTGGAATTTAAGGCTTACTTAATATTTAGGCTTAACCAAAGGACTAAATGGGTAATAAATGATCTTAATTAATATTTTTTTATGATTGGAATATATAAGGGTTAAGTGGTAGAAACCAATTCCATTTTTTGGTCTTATAAAAGGGTAAATTTGTGATTTCTTAAAATTAATGTAATTTGGAAGAATATTTAAATAAGGAGATATCAAAGTGAGTGATTTGATTTTGGAAGATCATATCTCAATGATTTGAAACCCCCAACTAATAGTTTTAAAATAATTTATAATTCATGATAAGGATCAAGAATATAAATATTGAAAAATCATTTTCCTTAAAATTACAAATCTACCCATTAAATTTTAAGGGCTTAGTAGTGAACTAGACTTAATCAAAATTTTGTCTAATAAGGTTTAAAAAATAACTTATAATAATTTAAAACTTTTCAAAACACTACAAGTCCATTGTCTAAAATGAAATTAATTAATTAAGTCAAGTTGCCCCTAAGGGCCTTTACCCATATAACTCATAAATGAGACATCAAGTGACAATTACCCTACTTAAGGGATAATCAAAATATGAAAATTCACTAAGCATAAGGGTATTAACTGGATGAACTATATAGTAAACATAATAAGGCCAAAATGAACTCTAGATAATTTCAGTGACTATGAAATGTTAAGGGTCTTACCTAAGACTTTTTCATGATCCTTGGATATCTTGAAGGACATCCAGACTTATTATGATTTGCTTAATAGAATCATCCTCAAAATTTGGAACCACCAAGACATGACATGGGATCTGGTAGACATACCTCAAACTTGTATTTTCTCCTTTCATCTCTAAGCATGCTTTAATTCCTACAAATGTTAGTACTAAATTTCCAGGTTGAGGAACGAGAAGAATCTCCAGGTACACTTTTATAGTTTACAGTGCTTTCTTTTCTCGTACTTTATACATTGTACTTTTACTTTCATAAACTTGCATGCTAAACAACGATGTCACCCTGCATGAAAACTAAGACATCTCTATCGGACGATCGGGAATCCCTCGGAGGAGGTAACCTACGGTTGCTAACGAGATTTCCCATGATTTAAGTGAAAGTATGGAACTCATTAATTTGAGTTTAGTACATTCATTTGGACTAAGTGAATCCAATAAAAAATAGTGGTACTGTAACGAGGGAACCATAAGATCCTAACCGGTGTTGCACTAATCAACTTTAACCTGCCTCATAACATTTAAAGAATCATAACCATATGGACATCTGATTTGACATCATAACATGACACATTAGAAAACTTAAACTCGCCACGATGAGGAGCTTGGAGCTAGCATCGTGGGCAGCACGACCATCTTCAATAGCAAAACATGTCTTCATCAGCTAAACCATTTTTTAGATTTAAATAACAGATCCATAGGAATTTGAGGTTGTTTGCTTATACAACATAAATCCTCAATTTATCTTTAGGTCTTTGTATAGCTTTGTTATACACTGTAAGCCCTAACCTGTTTTAGGATTCTGAGGTTGTCGTTTGTCATGACCTAAATCTTCACATCTTTCAAGCTATTTGTGTGATCATTTCACACGAATATAAGCCCTAATTAATAAAATCGGCAGGATGAAACATTCAATAATTCTAATCTCCAAAATTGAAGCCAAACCATAAGATAGTTTGGGAAGTCATCAAGGTTCTCCACCGGATGTATGATATCCCCTAGTTCTTCCTCCTTTGGACTCTAAAATAAAATATTCCAAACTTGAGTCATTCCCCTTTCACACCTCTTTGTCCCATCCCATTGAAAAGTCCTGTGCTTTTGAATTCCTTGAAGATATTATCCCATGATTTTTATCGATAGTTTTCTTAGGTGACTCTGGTTATCTAAGATGTAATTAACTATAAAGGCTTGTCCTTGTAGGAAGCATTTCCGAACACAACTTAATATAAATCTTATTTAATTATTCATATTAAATAGGGGAAATTATCAGTCAACATAAAATGGTTTTCGCAGACTTAAACGGATGTCATACAATCTTTAACTTATTTAATCAAGCCTTCACCAACAAGTAATGTATCTATCCCTCATGATAGGTGCACTACTTGTGGTATTAGGCTAGTTTATTTAAACTACTGAGGATATGAGATCGTTTCGGTCTTGTATTTTCAAAATTTTAAAATACTATTTTTTTCTAAATTATATATATTAAATTAAATTAAAACCGGTGTTAGGTGATCCGATTTTTTTGCTGTGATAGATTTTTGTAAAATTTAAATAAGTATAATCAATTAATATTCAGATTATATGCAAGTATATGTATCATTATCAAGTAATAATGGACTTTCTATTTAAGCCCCAAATATTGATCCCAAGGGGAAGATTTAAATTAGAAATGATAAATTTGCTAGGAAATTCACAGAAAGTCAATTAAAATCACTGTCACTAATTTCAATTGTTGAAATGTAATCAAAATTAAATTTCTAAACTATTATCATATTATAAATGTAAAGTTTAAAACAGTAAATACTAATCTATTAACTATGTTTATGTAACGAAGATTTTTATGTGAAAAAACATTCTTCCCGTCGGTGCTGGTCTGGCGCCGTCGGCGTGAAGTAAAAATCTCCAGCCTCAAGTTGTTCTACACCGTCGGCGCTGACCTCGCGCTACGCATTTCTTCAAAAACGTAATTTTGACTCTAAATTTCATTCTTTTTGCTTTCTTTTTGCTTTAAGCCCTAAAAATCAAAAACCTGTAAGAAAACATCAAAATATCTTCCATTAAAGTGCAATATCACCAAAAATGAGTATAAAATATGGATCTAAAAATACATATATTTTCAGTGTATCATTAGGATATCTATCCTAGCAGCCGAACACTTAACAACTCCTCAACTTTTTAGTGTCGACAATATACTTAGTCGTGAATGTAGTCGACCCAACCCGTCCAGAGGTCCCTTGTAAGCAATCCATGAATTGCCTCATCCAATGGTACCTCAGTAGCTCTAGAGCCAAAGGAAAGAAGACTCTACAACCTTATGGCCCTTTATGGGTTGAATTTGTAGAAATTAGACGTATACCTGCAAAGAAAGTGGCAATATTGTCTCTAGAAAGGGAAATAGAGGTCTAACTTAGCAAGTTGAAAACATTCTCACAAAGGTTTTATATCTTTTCTGGATCAAGGAGCCTTTAACACCTTAAGCATGTTATAGACAACCACTTAAAGTAGAAATTAATGCTGGACTAGTCAAGTTGAAGATGCATGAGGGATTCTCCTTCTGATATGCAAATATGATGTTGTTATCTAGAGTTGTCCTTAAGCATGAAGGCCCTCTTAGTTTTATTAGTGGGTGGTGGCCATGCATACAAACCATTTTAAATTGGCCCAAAGACCATGCAAAAAAGTAATGTTGACTTTAAAATAGTTTTAATTTTAATCCTAAAATTTGATTAGTCTTAATCTTTTAGTAATTAGGATTTTTGTAGAAAAAAATAAAATTTTAGGATCTTTAATGTCATAATTGCATTTCTAGTGAGCATCCAAGACAAATTAGTAATCTAAGAATGAGGAAATTCGGCAAACAATAGGAAGATTAAATAAGCCAAGTGAAAGAATAGAACAGGTCGGGTGTCGTTGGATCAACAACATACACCAAAAAAGTAAAAATGCACCCAGGATCCGCATATATATACATGGTCCTAGATTTATATGATAAAATATATTTAGAATGAAGGTACGAGACACAGGTTGTTGCCCATCATCTATACGTCAAATGTCTTAAAACTCATGTCAGTATCTTATTTTTTATACAAACATTAACTAAAGACTCCAAAAATTACATGTAAAAGTTTAAAAATAAGTACTAGACCTGCATCTAAAGAGTTCGCCTGGGTTATATCATGAAATGTAAAATAGGTCATGTCTGGCAAGAGGAGAGCTTAATGACACATGCAGGAAAAACATTATAATAAATCATTACAGCTCCTCTCGATTGGACATTGAACCTGACAAGATCACCCCTAAATATACTAATGTGCTCATCCATACCCAATAAACACATAAAGCATCAATGAAAATGTTTGGTTAGGGCCCAAACCAAAAAATAATAGCTAGGAAATGAAAAAATCTAACTACACTTTAACCCTAGTCTATCAAGCATCTAAGCAAAGGTGTCCTAACGTAACATCTAAGTGTGTGTGGAAAGTGTGTGGTTGAGTCTAGTATATGACTTTGATGGGGTCTTTAACACCAGCCCAATCCCAAAAATCCAAGAGATCCAGTGTACATCACCCATGAGATGAAATTTTGAAAGAGTTGACCTCATATATGGTCTAGCTTGCTAGTAGCGTAGTTTGAAAAGAACGGTGGATAACACTAATAGGAAAAATGTATATTTTTAATTTAAAAATATGACTATTAAATGCAAGTTCGTGGCATGCAAGGTGACGCATTTTAGAGCTTTTAGATCCTTAGCATAGTCATATATGTGCTGATCCTGATGTGATAACTCGCCTTTCTTGCTGAGAAATACTCGCAAGCAATGCTCACTATTTCATCATGACTAATATTGGGCCACTCTTCTAAAGAGACAGTTTGTCATTAAGGATGATCAGTTTGTGGTCATTCAAGATGCCATCAAGGTTGATTGGATCACGATCGTGCAAATATGCAAAGTTATTTTAGGGAATCATGAATAATCATGATAAACAAGTCAGAAGGTTAGACATGATGTGACAACTCTATCAAGGCACGAGCAACCACATCAGATGTTGAATGAATGTTATAAGCTATCATCACATCATCAAACATTCATCACATTTGTGTGGTAACATGTATTCATAATGAAAGTACTACTGTAGATGCAAATGTAGGTTTTACCACATTCATACACACAAGCAACATTAATTTTTTTTGCCCATAATGTGGGACACCCTGGGAAGGAAATTATACCTCGCCAAATTAACGACCAACCACTTCAAGCAAATGGCAAACACATGTGATATACAATGCATCACACAATTGATTTAACTATGTTGGGTACATAATACCCTTGGAAGGGGATTGAGCCTCGCCCAAATAACAACCAACCAGTTCAAGAAAATGATAATCACATGCAATATGTAATGCATTACGCAAATGATTTGACTATGTAGGGTACAGAACACTCTAGGGAGGGGATTACACCTCACATAAATATAATCAAGTTGCATATACAAGGGGCAGACACACAATGTGCAATGAGATGAGGAAGCACACAATATTGCATGCAAATTGATCAACTAGGATCTACATATGATGGACCAACCATGATCATCCTTTCATACAAGATCAACTAAGATCACTAAGAGTGCAGAGTGCCGACAAGATGGACACAACAGGCATGGCAAAATATTGTTTTGTGAATGCTGAATTCATGCATGTGAATCATGCAAATAGTAAGTACTTTTCATGCTTGAAGTTTGAACACTAAGCTCAAACATTACTTCTCATCAATAAACAATTAGGCATTAAACCCCAAAAACAAATTCTTATGTACCCCAGATATGGGAATGCAAGCACTTATGAAAAAAAAATTTCATTCATGACATGAATATGAAGAATATAAAATTAAGCAAAATGCAATTTTCCAATCATTTAGAATAGGTATTAAACAAAAATGACCTTTCATGCATCATAAGTATAAGAATGCAAGTAAGCAACAAGCTTAATAATGTAAATTTACATATCATGATGCACCAATCTTCATGCTCTTAAATGTATTTTGCATGCTATAATACTAAGCATTAAGCTTAAAGCATGGCCTTACATGCTATAATACACTAGGCATCAATGCTAAAAAATGTAATTTTTCATGCGACATGAAAGTGGAAATACACATCATGTAAATTTCATTTTTTACACGCATTCCATATTCAATTATAGGCAAGATACAAGTATATTTTCTAGCATACACTTGACAATGATCCATAAGCACAATGAAATGCATATTTCCATAAGCATACAACAAAATATATTTCGACATGCAATACTTCTATGTTTCATGCACTATGTTTAACATACATATGCTCATGTGATGTGAATGTGCACATAAGAATGAACCCAATAGTACTTGATGGAAAACCATTTCTCCTAGCAAACTCACTGTGAAATCCTAGGGTCAAGTTGAAGTTTTAACTGATGTTTAGTACGCGATGTAACGAAGGGCCTACCTCTAATTGCCTAGCAAATTGTGAAAGACCTTTCCATGAGAGAAAGCCTTCACGAAATGAAGATTTCTCAAGGACATATCCTTTGTAATTTAGGGAATGAGGGGTTAAAGGAAACCCCTCATTCTCTAAATCTAAATGGTGGCTTCAACACATTCATCATGAGTGAAGCCGCTAAAGCAATCATAAGATTATAGTAATCTCAACTGAATGCATTTAGGAACTAGGGCTGATGGGAAATCTCAAGGGAATCATAGAGAAAAGCATAAAAAAAGGCTCCTAACCTAGCAGCCACCTCTAAAAATAGTCTACTCAGTCCTCTAATACTAGAATCCTAAGGCTTTTCTAAGGAAATAAAGAAAATAGGAGTTCAAAAGATTTTCACGTGCGCGATATTTGCAGATGCATGCTCTCAGTATATCCTTCCTCTTTTCCACCACTATGATGAATTTAGCTCCTCTTTTTTTGAAAATATCTTCTCCAATACATTCTCCTCAATAAGTTGTCTGGGTGGGTGAAGTGAAGAAGAGGAAGATAATATGGTAGATGGTGAAGTAGAAATGGTGGGAGAGGAAGAAGGCAAGCGTTTCTCACTAAGAAGTTTTATCCACAACTCTATTAGCTATCTCAAGCACTCCCTAGATAAAAACTCTCACACAAAATAATGAAATTCGTGTCCTCATTTACTCCCTTTAGCTAGCCATGTATTTGTGGATTTTTTCATCAACTTGCATTAAAAAAAAAGATATGTTTTTTTTCCTTGTCAAACCACCCCATTGGATATTGAAGAGGTGGGCAGTGAATATCAGCTTCTTATTGGACCATTTTATCCGTCCCATGCATAATGTAAAAATATGAGAACAAGTGGGAGGCTTGTCAAATATTTCAGTTGGGCGGAAGTGCAAATGGGACACTTAAGTGCCCCAAACCAGCGCTTATGCGTCTTCTTCTTGGTTGACAAACAAAGCAGTGATTCTTTATAGCTCGGGCACATAAGCACCCATTTTAACACTTAAGCACCATTCTCTTGGCTATTAGGAAGCAAAAAAGAGCGATGCTGGTGTTCTTGGGCGCATAGGCACCCATAGTTGGCACATAAGAGCCGCCCTCTTGGGTGACCACCAAAATCACGCCCTCTTTGTGTTTGGGCACATAGGAACCCATATTTGGGTCCTTAGGCACCCACTCCTCAATATATTGAGTGCTTGGGCACCTAAGCACCCAAGTTTGGGTGCTTATGTGCCCAAGCCCTTGTCTTTCATTCTCAAAAGAGTTGGAGGGCTCATGCAGGTTGGCTTTTCATGTAACTTTGGATTATGAAAGATCCTTTATTCACTGAATATGATTCTTGCCCATTTTGATGAACATATGAGATGTGCCAAATTGAATGAATAATGTTGTGAGATGAAGATTTCACACATGTATGAACTTTTCGATCCAAACCCTAATTTTGTATGACGGGTGCATGTTTGAAAGCTTTATGGATCTATAAGCTACTAAAATCATATATAAACAAAAACATGACCCCAAAACATAAAAAATGATTATTTTGGATGTTTCATTTAAGAAATTTTACTGTCAACGGGCGTTTCAGAACCTGACGGCGAGTGCACCGGTCTAAACTGATTTTGACCCTAATTTTCTCCAAAATGTATGTAAGAGGGGGCTATGACTTCCTTTGACCATGAGATGCTTCAAATGGCCAAGGCATGTTCTTTAAACATCAAAATGGTCAACTAACATGTCCTAAATCAAAACTGATGCCACCCAATGGTGAACTCTCCCTTGTAAGGCTTAATCAATGCCAACCCTGGTTCTGTGCCCCAAACACATACCAGGAGGTATTGACGGATGTCTTGAGCTACGAGACACTATGAATGAATAATAAGTAATCCCAAGCCATTCTGTTGGACAACCTACATGTGTGACTTTAAAAATTTATGCCAATACATACATATATGTATATATACTTATCCATACACACTTATATGCACATGTAGATATACATAATCATACTAACACACACACACATATAGAAATACATATATATATGTATATATATATATAT
>JXCR01106888.1:85341-108291 GCA_002079205.1 Phalaenopsis hybrid cultivar | reverse complement strand
AATTAATTAAAGTCATAATAAGTTTATTAAATGTTTCATGGGTTGATTAAATATTTTATGAGTTAACTTATTTTTTAAGAACTAAATAATTATTTTATGGTTAGATAAATGTTTAGTGTGTTCATTATTTATTTTATAATTTAATTAATTATTAAATTATTACTTAATTATTTTAATGGATTAATTATATGTTTAATGAATTAATTAACTATTTTAATTAGTTAATTAAAGTTTTAAATAAATTAAGTAAGGAGTTTATGGGTTCATTAAAAAGTTAATGGGTTAGTTGAAATTTTAATTAGGTTAATTAAGTATTCAACTTATTAATTAGGTGTTTAGTTATTTAATTAGTAATTATTATTTTCATTATGTGATTAATACCTTAGTCAAGTGTTTAATGTTTTAATTAGGTTATTATTGATTTAATTTAGTGAGTCATTTAATTAACTAATTAGTGGCTTAATTAGGTGTTTTATGATTTAATTAAATAACTAATGGTTTAAGTAGGTGATTTGTGGTTTAATTAGATGGTTTATAATTTAATTTCGATAGTTTAATTAGTTTAGTATTTAATTTTGGAGGTAATTATGTGTTTGGCTCACAATTTGTAGAGAAACCTGAGGTAAGGCTTGGGATTAATAGGTAGTTAAGGGTTTAAGGCTTAGTTAATGGGTGATTAGAAATTTAGGCTCACACCTTTGGGGAGAACCTAGCATTAGGCTCATAATTTTGGAGAACTTGTAGCTTAAGGCTATGATTTATATGTTCTTATGTGATTAGATTAATAATTTAGGGAATTAGTTGCTTAAGGCTCAAGATTTAGCATAGAAATGAATATGTTTTCAATTTTGGAGGATTTTAGTTAAGTGTTTAAGGTTTTGACAAGGGGAGGAAAATGTGATAATTGCATATGTTACATCTATAGAAACATAATATGATGCATTTACAATAAAAGCCTTATAGAAACATAATATGATGCATAAAACATAGAACAACAAAAGCCCCATATTTTCCTATACAAAGACTAACAATTGACGTAGTATTTCTAAAATTAGCATGAGAACATGATAAGACAATGTGGAATTTAATAGTTGTATAGTAAAATTTAAACATAAATAAATGAATTTGAGAAAACTTAAAAAATTTTGAAAATTGAAAGTGATTTTTTTGAAATTATCTCATGACATTGAAAATACATGGAGTATTTCTGAAAATTGTTAGTGAATTTTAAAAACTAAAACATAACATTAAGAAAAAACATTTGAAATGTTAAAAATTGATTGTGAAATTTAATGATTAACACAACATGGAAGATAAACAAGGCAAATTTTGAAAATTTTGGAAATTTTGGTGAAGCTAAACAAGGAAAGTGTAAAACTAAAAGTTGGCATTTACCTTCTTTTTGGTTCCTTGAGATTCTTCCTTACTTTAATCTCTTGCCTTGCTCCATCTTGCTTTGATCTCATGGTTTGGTGAAGGGGATGATGGTAGAAATAATGGAGAAGAAAGGGGAGGTTTCAATTTTTGGAAGAAGGAAGAAAGAGAGTGTTTACATTTTTTGCTTGGAGAGGAGAAAAAATATGTGTGGATTTCAAAAATAAGATGAATGATAAATGGTGGGAAGATTTATCCATAACTAGATTAAGGGGGAAGTGGAAAGTGGGGACTTTTGGGGGGAAAGAGTTAAGATGAGATAAGAGGGTCTGGATTAAGGAGAGGAGTTAATTTGATGGATGGAGGGCTTGAATTAAACTGCATGGAAGAGAAGAAATGGGAGATGGGGGCATGTGGATTAGGTGAACCAATAGGATGAGAGGGTGTGGATCGACAGGGTGGGTGGCTAGGATGGAGAGAGATGCGCATAAGAAATGTACTTTTTTATGTTTTATTTTAATATATTTTTACATTAATTTTACACACTTTTGGAAGGTATTCATGTTATATCTTGCATAATTTAGAAAAGAGGAGTTATCGGAGTTGAAGAAAGACAAAAAAATTTCTAAGAGAGGGACCAATGCCTAAGTGCCCGGATGCAGAAGCAGGCATCATAGACCAGTGCCTATGCACTCAGAAGCAGTGCATAGGCATCCAAAAGAGCCCACTGCCTAGAAATTTATTCTGAGAAGTTAGAAAGTAGGCACCACAAATCAATAACTAGGTGCCTAGGGGCAGCACCTAGGCACCTATAAGCAGTGCCTAGGCTCCCAAAAGATCCTAATGCTAAAAAATTCATTCAAGAAGGCAAAAAGTAGGAGCCATGACTGTAGTGTCTAGATTCCAAGGACCAACACATTGATGTCACATAATAGCGCATAGATACCAATTCACACAACAGGACGATTTCTACAGTTCAGATGTGAATCTTCACCGAAAGAACTATATAAAGGCATTAAACTAAAAAATAAGGGTCATATTCTATATTTTAGAGTGTGGATCATTGAAGAGGAAGAACAAAAAGGCATTGCAAGGAATTTTCAAGTAAAGAAAAGAGAGATTTGAGACTATCCTAACGTGTATTCACTCTTATCTCCATTTCTTCCGTCTTGTTTTCTAAAAGAAGGGGATAAGTATATTTTTAGTTTGGCTTTTCATTCTGTGAAAGCTTAATGTATGATTTCTATGTTTAATTCAAAGTTTGAGTTGATGGTTTTTATAATGAAGAGTGAGTAGATCCTTTATTTCCTTCTTAAATTAAATAGTGGTAGGATAAAATTGAGGCTTAATCCCTAGGCCGCCGAGTGAGTAGATCCTTTAACACCTGAAATCGAGCTTGGTTGAATTCATACCTAGACCTTTAACCATAGTAAGAGACTCAATCCCTAGCCTCCTTGGACCCCAACGAACATACCGAGCACCTCTGATCAAGATTCCTTTCTCAGAACAAAGGTATTGAACTCCTCTTTCTCCAGAGCTTATTTTGATTCTCCATTTTTTATGCTTAATTTCATGGCATCTTAACCATATAGATAAGTTCCTCTAATTTAGAAGAGCATTTTAAAAAAGATTTCATTCAATTTGGTTGAGAAATGAGGGAGATATCAATCCTTGAAGATTGACAATTCTCGGGCTAGGCCATAAGAGACAATGACGGAGAGCCATTTGATCACAAGTTTATCTCATCNTAATTAATTTGAGCATTATTTAGAGTTTTACTAGCATAATATATAACTTTAAAAACTTTGTCGTGCCTTTGTTCTAATACAGCCTCAATAACATAATCACTAGCATCACACATTATTTTAAATGGTTTCTTCCAATTAGGTGATACTATTATATGTGCAGTGATTAATTTTTTCTTTAATAATTCAAATGCTATTATGCATTCCTCATTAAAATTAAATTTCGCATCTTTTTCTAAAAGTTGGCATATGGGTTTAGTTATTTTCAAAAAATATTTATGTAGCGCCTGTAAAAATCAGCTGTCCTAGAAAACTTCTCACCCCTTTAACATTATTAGGAGGTGGTAATTTTTCTATAACTTGGATTTTTGCAGGATCTACTTCATTGCCTTTTTCAGAAATTTTATGCTCAAGAACAATACCTCCTGTAACCATAAATTGACATTTTTTTTTCAATTTAAGACTAGGTTGATTTTTTTCACATATCTCCAGATTTTTTTCTAAATTATTAAGACATAACTCAAACAAATTCCCAAATACAAAAAAATAATCCATAAATACTTCTATTCAATGCTCTATAAAATTGCTAAAAATTGACATCATGCATCTTTGAAATGTTGCAGGTGCATTNCGAGTTAGCGGCTACGTGGATGGCGACGTCCAACCAGAGCGCGCCATGCGTGTTTTCGGAGCTGCTGACCAAAGGAAAATATGTTGAGATTTTCATACCTATTTTATATTGTTTTTGATGATATTGCACTTTAAAGAAAGGTATTTTTGATATTTTGTTGCAGAAATGATGAATTAGGGTCATTGGAGTAAAAAGATGCATAAATGAGTGAATTTGGAGCGAAAAGGGGCCAAAATGTGGAGATTTGAACTAGGCCGCCGACGACACCCTCGACCTCACCGAAGACGCCCTAGACCACCGACGACGCCCTCGACCCAGCCGACGACTAGTTTTTCCTGAGGCTACAGGATAAAATTCTCCAAAAGTCCGCCGACGGCGCCCTCGAGGCCGCCAATGGCGAGATCGACGATTATGCCTACTCAAGCTTTGGATAAGGCCAAATTTTGAAGGGAAGCTTAGACAACTCTCGGGAAAGCTTATCCACAACTTTAAAAGAAGATTTTGGCCGAAAATTGAGAAGAGTCTAGAGGCCCTGGAGGTTAGAGAGGTTCAATTAGTGTATAGAATTTCCAATAGAGTGTAACAATTGTGAGGAATTCTTCGAGAGAATGTAAGAGTGGAGGGAAAGTGAGAGATTTCTTCCTCTTGAGGAATTCTTTGAGAGATTGTAAGAGTAGAGGGAAAGTGAGAGATTTCTTCCTCCTTGCCGAGAGGAATTCTGTGTGTTGTAAAGAAAGGAAGAGATTCAGAGGAACTTTGAGGAGTATTCTTTGGGAGAAATTAGAGATAAGTTATTTACTTGTTGTACTTTGTATGACTTTAAATTTCAAGTTTTGTTGTGTTTTCCCCATGAGATATGAGTAGTTTTCTCTGTCTTTCTCCTTATCTCGAGATTTGTGAAATGGTGATTTGAATTGGTAAAACCATGAAAATGTTTAAAAAATTATGATGATCTTTTCACTTAGATCTTAATATACTTTCAATCTGGCCAATTGATTTGTTAAAATATGTTGATTTTTACAACTAAAGTGATCTTGATTTACTTTCAATCTGGCCAATTGATTTGTTAAAATATGTTGAGTTTTACAACTAAAGTGGTAATTTACTTTCAATTTGGCCAATTGATTTGTTAAAATATATTGAGTTTTACAACTAAAGTGAGAATTTACTTTTAATCTGACAATTGATTTGTTTAATTTGTTAAAATAAGTTGAGTTTTACAACTAAAGTGAAGATTACATCCAAGATTCAGGGAGGTCAAAGCCCTCAATATGTTGAGTTTTACAACTAAAGTGAAGATTACATCGAAGATTCAGGGAGGTCAAAGCCTTTATATGTTGAGTTTTACAACTAAAGTGAAGATTACATCCAAGATTCGGGGAGGTCAAAGCCCTTGATATGGTTGAGTTTTACAACTAAAGTGAAGATTACATCCAAGATTCAAGGAGGTCAAAGCCCTTGGAAATTGGGTGCAAATAAATATAGTTTTACAACTAAGGTGAAGATTACATCCAAGATTTAGGGAGGTCAAAGTCCTTGAAAGTTAGGTGCAAATAAATAGGGAAATAAAAATTATCGGGCGTAGAATTGGAGATTTTAGAGTGACAAGGTGAGCAAATTAAATAGGGAAATAATATTATCGGGCGTAGAATTAGAGATTTTAGAGTGACAGACTAAAATCTCCAATTCGGTTCTGTCGTTTAGGTGTTGAAGTGTAGATGTTAGCCCTCAGGTGAGGGGAACGTAAGAGCTCCGAAGTGAGAGTCGGTATCCTCCCAGCCTAGCCGTAGATTCAGTAAACAAGCGTAAGATTAGTCAATGTTCTTTATACTTGGACCAAAGGGTAAATAATAAGTATGCTCCTATTTGACACAATATAAATTGAACTAATTCACTTTATCCATTCACTATAATTTCTTGATAAGGAGAAATATGTTTTCTTATATATTGAATATCACAATTAAACCCTCCATAGTATCTTTAATTATTTAATAATTATTAAAATTATCTATTTATTTCAATTGCCTATTAGTGATAGATAAACAAATTAAACTTCATTGTTGTGATTAAAGTTTTGTTTTTCTAAAATCTCAGTTCGCAGTTCTAAACCACTCCCTGTGGAATCGATATCTAGGACTCCATTAGAGCCCTATATTACTTGAGCGATATGTATACTTGAGTTGATAAGTGTGACTTTACAATTATTGAATATTTATTACGTCCATAATTATCTTGTATTTTAAGCATATGTAAAGTCGTCGGTCAGCTGCCTAGGATCTAGTCAGCACCGCGCGTTTAAATAGATAAATAGATATTTAAATAATTCAGAAAATGCTTCATAACTTCAAAAATTCATATCTTCGTGTAAAAAATCATAAAAATAAAATAAAAATACTCTCTTGCTTAGTAAATAGAGAAGAACAATTGTGGAAATAATTTGAAGTCCATTTGATGCATGTTTTATTTTTAATTAATTAAACATTATTTTGAGTCTTTTGATTCTCAATGCATATAGACATTTCACCATGGTTTAAAATTTTGGCATGTTGTTGCCTCTGTCTTAGGGAACATTGCATGATTTTTCCAAAGTCAGAGGAGATCTCTAGACAGGGATCCATATTTTTCAAGTTTATGTCTTTTATTTGTGTAAATTAATCATAATAATTATCATGTTGCTTAGAAAATTCTAAGAAAATTTTGAAAGGTTTGCTATGATTAGAGAACCCTTTAGAAAATATTTCATAGGTTAAGTCATTAAGAATGTACTTAATTTCCACCAAATCTATAATTCAAAGAAAATTAATTTTGGGTAACAAAAACATCTAAATGAATTAATTTTTAATCTCCAATAAGATTCAAAGTTCAAAGAACTCCTCATAAAAATTTCAAAATATTTGGAGCTCTTTTAATAACTCAAATTGATTTTTCAAACTAAATGACATTTTTGGAACTAAAATAATTTTTAATAATTAAAATATAGCTAAAAAATTATAAAAATTGATTTTTGGAGTTCTCTACGATTGGAGGAACAATTGGAATACTTTTCCTAATTTTCTAAATGAAGACATTGAATTTTAAAGCCTAAAGTAACTTTTAAAGGCTAAAAAATGATTTTTCACCAAAATAATTCCAATAAATCAAATAAAAATAAAAAAATAAAAAATTTACTTCTCTATGTTCTCTGACCTTAAAGAGATTTTTCAAAAACATAAAACTTAATTATCAACTCTTAAAATATTTTATAAATAATAAATGCTCTAGAACTTAAAATAATTCTAATAATTCACAAAAAAAAAAACTCAATAAATCATGAAATTTGTTCCAAATGGCTCTCTAATCTAAGTCTACTTCCAGTAAAAATTTCAAGGGATTAGGCTTTTCCTAGGTCAAGTTATGAAAATTTCTTTGAAAAATTATATTTTTGCATAAAAATAATTATGTAAATTAAATTAAATTTGTAAAAATTACATTTTCTCCTGTGATGTCTTAATTGACCAATGATTAAGGTAATATACAAATTTCAAATTCATTTGAATTACATTTGACAAATTATGAAGTGATAGAGCCTTAGGGGCAAAAGTGTAATTTTAGAAGTTTAGCCTTAGTTAACATTTAGGCTTAATTCAAAGAGGGAAAAGGGTAACCTCTGAATTCAACTAATTCATTTGGATGATTGAAATATAAGAAGATTAATTGGTAGAAACCAATCACACTTTTGTTAATTAAATGATAAATTTGTAATTTCCTTAAAATATTAAAATTTGGAAGTGTAGTCAACCAAATGATCCTAAACTTAGGGGTATAGGTTTGGGTGTTAATCACTCATTAATTTACTACCCCTACTTGATGTTCAAATGACTTTAAAAAATGAATCATCATCATTTACAATTCAATCACTTCCAAAATAACTAAAACATCCACCAAAACCTTAAGGGCTTAGTAGTGACCTAAGATGTACTAAATATGATTAAATAAGGATTAGAAAAGTGAACATAATTAAAATTGAACATCTTTAAAACACTACAAGCCCAAATAAAAGTTGACTAAATATTTTTGATAGCACTAACTTGCCTCTTTAAGGGTCTTCACCCACATAACTTACAAATTAAATCACAAATGATAATTACTCTACTCTTAGGGATAATTGAAACATTAATGTTCACTGAGCATTAAGGGTATTTACATGATGGATTATTAAGCAACATAATAAGTTTAAGTGAGCTCGAGACTTTTCACTAGGCAGTGAGAGGGGAGCATGGACCTGCTTCTTCCTCTAGACCTGTTGGATACATCGGAGGTCTACTAAACTAATATGTTTTACTTAACAAAAATCATCCTTAATCAAAACCATTGGGACCCACCAAGATATAACTTAGGATTAGGTAGGTCACTAAAACCTTACTTTTTCCTGGTTCATATAAAATGCCATGACATGCATTTTGAGTTTCAGGTGGTGGAACGCGAAGACTCACCAAATACGCTTTTATAGTTCACAACATTATCTTTTCTTAAGCTTTTCACGTTATGCTTACTTACCTGCATGTATGAACACAATTTAAACTTGCATGCCAAACAACGATGTCACTCTACATTAAAACTAAAACTGTTAGGATAACCACAAAACCAAAACCAAAACAAAAACTAAAATCAATCAAGATAAAGTTCACCTCCACAACATTAAAAATATAAAACAAGTCAAAACTTAATCACGAACATCACACAAAATCACAACTACAACTAAGTTAAGACGTCTCTATCGGATGATTAGGAATCTCTCAGAGGAGGTAACCTACACTTCAACTAAATTAAAAGGTCTCTATTGGAAGATCGGGAACCCCTCGGAGGAGGTAACCTACGAACTAAATTAAAACGTCTCTATCGGAAGATCGGGAACCCCTCGGAGGAGGTAACCTACGGTTAACTAAATTAATATGTCTCTATTGGAAGATCGGGAACCCCTCGGAGGAGGTAACCTACGGTTTAACGAGTTTTCCCACGGTCTAAATGAAACTATGGAACTCATTAAGTTGAGTTTAGTAAGTTCGTTTAATTAAAACGTCTCTATCGGAAGATCGGGAACCCCTCGGAGGAGGTAACCTACGGTTGCTTAGAGGCTTCTCACGGTCTAAATGAAATTATGGAACTCATTAAGTTGAGTTTAGTAAATTCATTTATACTAAGTGAATCCAATAGAAAATAATGATGCCGGAAAGAGGGAACCGTAGGATTTTAATCGGTGTCGCTCTAATTAACTTTAATATCTCTCATAATATTTACAGAACTACAACCATATGGCCACCTGATTTGACATCATAACTAGACACCCTAAAAAACTTAAACTCGTCACGACAAGGAGCTTAGAGCTAGCATGGTGGGCATCCCAGCCATCTTCAATAACAAAACCTGTCTTCCCCAGCTAAACCATTCCTTCCTTAGAATTAAACAACAAAGACATAGGATTTCAAGGTTGTTTGCTTATGCAACATAAATTCTCATCTCATCTTTAGGCCTTTGTATAGCTCTGATGTACAATATAAGCCCTAACTTGTCTTAGGATTCTGAGGTTGTCGTTCGTCACGACCTAAATCCTCACTTCTTCTAGGCTATTTGTGTGATCATTTCACATAAATGTAAGTCCTAACAAATAAAATCTACAGGATAAAACACTTAAATAACTTCTCCTCAAAACTGAAGCCAAACCATATGATAGACTGGGAAGTCACCGAGGTTCTCCTTCGGATTCATGACATCCACTAATTCTTCTTCCTTTGGATTCCAAAGATACAATACTCTAGACTTGAGCCAATCCCATTTCACACCTCTTTGTCTGATCTCGTTGAACAGTCCTATCCTTTTGAAATTCTTGAAGATAATATTTTCTAATTTTTATAGAAAGTTTTCTTAGGTGACTTTGATCATTTAAGATGTAATTAACTATAGGGGCTTGCCCTTATAAAAAAATTTTCCTAACATAACTTAATATAAATCCTATTTAATTCTGCATATTAAATAGAGGAAATTGTTGGCAAATAAAGCGGCTTCGCAGATCAAACGGGCGTCATACATTTTTTCGTTTATTTCATCGAGTATTACCCTCAAATTTTGTGTTTATCCTTCGGGATAGATACATGGTTTGAGGTACAACACTCTTTCATTTAAACTATGAAAAATATGGGTTTAGTTTGATTTCATATTTTTCTAAACTTAAATCTTAAAATGTTCTTCTGAAGCGGGCGACGGGATTTCGATTCCGGTGACTGATAGCTTCTTACGGGCAACTCCCCCAAACAAAAAATAATGCCGACACATATCTTATAACTATATTCTTCTTCAAAAACTTAATTACTTCCCTAGAGTCCGTTTGGGAGGGCGGGGAGAGCTCATCGCAGGGGGTGTTTGGTTTAGCGGGTGTTTGGGATGCTAACCCCTGCGATGAGACATCATTTTGGTGGAACACGGGCCGCAGTTATAACCTCACGACCGTGGTCAAGGGATGAATTATTACACATGATACCATTCCTCATCTCTGCCTTGAACAAAATCCCTTTATTCGACGCCGAAGCTCTCATGATCCTCCCTCCATGTCGCTCCACTATCGCTATCGATTCCATCACACAACTCCCTCCCTGTCGTTCCCTTCCTCACGATCCTCCCTCCCTGTGGGGTTCGAAGCCGTCATTGATCATTTCCCCTCTCTCAACCCACCCATTTTCCTCTCCTCCCTCTCCGTCGCTCCCTAATTCACACCATTGTTCTAGCTAGGAATCCACTAGTGATGCTGAGGCATATACATGAAAAATTAGAGCATGTGCACGTTAGCTCTCTCTTCCACTGTTTGTAATCTAGTTATAATTTACATCTCTCTTTTTAGTGAAATTAAATATAGCTTAAAAATGTTAATACTTTCTCTTCTCTGCTGTGTGTTTCCCCTTATCTTGTGCGTCGCCAAGGCTGCCCTTCATAACATCCGTTCTTATGGTTTATTGCTTTGAGAAGTTTGATATATGATGGTTTAAAGATCCCTAGAATGATCCAGAAGAATGGGATGCCTAATGTATTACTTCAATTCATTACTTTGAATATATGTACTTGGTTTGATGTGGCTTAATTGAAATGACTTTGTTCAACCTCAGCTGCTCTCATTTAACTGCTTGTCAAGAATACTTTTTTATAGCGCATTTGACATTCACTGTTAAGTGAGGTTTGTATCTGAATTTTTGCATTGTTCTGAAGTTAATTTCAACTTTTGAAGCATTAAATATATGATTATTATAGTTCTGTTACAAACAACAATACTAAACAGAAGTATAGTAGTCATTTGTCCAGAAACAAGTGTCACACATTTGTTTTCACACAGCTGAAGCAAACAAGTAGCCATATTATCCACAACAACATCCCCACAACAACTTCTTGGGGCAATTAAGCTGCACCGGAAAGCTGGAAAACTGCAGTTGTGCCAAACAGACCCTTAGAGTCACTGCTAGATATGACCACTCCTTCTATCCATATTGAGACATAGTCAACTACTATCGAGATAATTTTTTCCCATAATTGAGAATAAATGATCTTATAATATATATTCCCAAAACATAAAAATTTTTAAATGTATTTCATCTCTTTTAATTATATTGTCTATCCTTTGACATTAATCACACTTCGTAACATATATGTTAACATCCTTAAATCGGGTAGACCAGTAAAATCAAGATTCTAAAATATTAGCAACCATTTTATATCCTCCAAAATGCCCCCATATCCTTATTTAGGATATTTAATAACAGTATTACCGACTTCTTGTAATGGGACACACCTCCTAATAATCAATCTTATATTTCTTAAGACAATAAGGTTGTTTGAAAAAGTAGAACTTAGGATCATGAATACTTTTTAATCTAATAAGTCAATTAATAAAGGAAAATATATTAACAAAGAAATTAACTATATCTACATACCATGCTATGTTTTACACATTCAAAGAAAACATATTTTCATTAGGAAATAACTTACAATTTTTATAGGAAAATATCCTAATGATTTAAATTTAAAATATATAAGTGCTTTGCCATTGATTTTTGTTTCCTTTTTTAATCATGAACTTCTAAATCAAACTCTTATAATAAGGTAATTCATCTAATTAGTCGGAGTTATGCATTGTTCTTACTTACAAGATATTTATTCACAACATAATCCATATAAATTATAACCTTACCTATCAAGTGTGGTCTAAATTTATGAAAGGTAAAACTTTAGCTTACTATTCCTTTTTATTGATAGCATGATTCCATTAGACTTTATTCTAAGTCTTGCTAACATAGTAAATCACATAAAATAACTTATGTATTCTTTGCCCTAATAGTACTCCTACATGAAAGTCACTAGCATCATGCATATGCTCAAAAAGATTTTCTTAATTAGGTGCTACAATAATAGGTGCATGAACTAGTTTCTTTTTAGTGTTTGAAAAGCTTCCATGCAATCATGATTAAATTCATAAAGGGTATCATTCTCTAACAAATCACAAAAGAGTTTAGTGATTTTAGAGAAGTCTTTAATGAATCTAGAATATAATGCATCATGTCAAAAAAAGCTTCTAAACCCTTTAGCCGAAGTGGGTGATTGTAAATTTTATATAACCAAAATTTTAGCTTTATCAACCTCAAATCCATTCTTGAATATTTTATTTCCTAAGACAATACCTCTATAATCATAAAACACATTTCTTCACGTTCAACACTAAGTTTATCTCTTCATAACTTTGCAAGGCCAACAAAAGATGTCAAGACAACTATCAAATGTGGTGTACCAAACACAAAAAAAATTATCTATGGAAATATCAATGTCCTACTCATATAAATCTAAAAATATAAACATTATTTATTTTTAAAAAGTAGTAAGGGGTATTACACAAGCCAAATGGCATTTTCCTAAAGTAAAAGTTCCATAAGAACTATTAAATGCGATTTTGTCAGGATTCTCAAGTTCTATAAGAATCCAATTATATCGTGAATATATGCCTAGGAAGTAATAATATAGCTTAGTTGGTCTATCTAGCATCTAATTAACAAAGGGAAATAAGAAGGGGTCCTTCCTTGTGGCTTTACTCAACTTTATAATGTCTATACACATTTTCCACCGTGTTATAATTCTTGAAGGAGTCAAACCATTCTTCCAATTCATTTTAACTTTTAATCCCCTTGCTTAGGAACACAATGTATGAAACTAACCTAAGAATTATCTATTATTGGGTGGAAGATTTTAGTGTATTGCCTTTTCAAAATCTCTTTCTTCGCCATCTCTTTTATTGTTGGGTTCAATCTTCTTTTTCAGTCAATTATTGATTGATAATTTTCTTTCATGATATATGTAAAAAAAAAAAAAAACAAAACTTCATCCTTAGTAGGCTGCAAATGATGATCAAAGGGAAAATGATTGGAATTGAGAGACAAATGATAGTTAGCTTGATTCTTGTCACAATTTGACGTTTATCATTGGTAGATGTTGGTTGATAATCAAGAGAAATGTCAAACTTTTGAGCACTTGGCTTAATCATTCATCAAATAGGAGAGATGAGACAAGGAAAAAAAAAAAAAAAAACATATGTCAATCATCTATGATAATGATAACTTGCCGGGCAAGGCTAATATGAGGAACTTTAGAAGTCGGCAATTCTAGTTGGGCTTTGAAAAGAATCATAGATTTCCTCTGTTCAAAGTATATAGAGATTCAATTTATAGAATTTTGGAAGAGAATTTTTTTTGGCCATGATGGATCTTAAAACCATTAAATTAGTAAAATGAGCAGTACTTCCATTGCACTAATTTTAAAGTCTAACAATATGAATTCGAGGTTACTCAAGCCAAATTTTTGGTCGGAGTATCCTTATTAAAAATTGGACATATGACATTATAATTTTTTTTACAAGAATGTGGGAAACTATATTAGATGATTTGAATAAGTCCTGACATCGTAACATTTTATTGAATTCAAAATGAAACGATCTTAGACTAATGAGAGAACATCTAATTTCTCAATGGTCATGAGAAGTTTTCAAAAATGCTTTAATATTTAAGCTCGATTGGACCAGGCTCATGCACTTTTAAAAAATTATTGAAAATAAAACTCAGAAGATCTCAAAATTTTTTTGTTTTTTGAAATTTTCAATTCAAATTATCGGTGTTTTGAAATCTAAAAAAAAATATAAAAATCATATATAATCACATAAATTTATGCAAAATCCCAAAATTTAACTTCTATTAACCCAAATTTGAAAGAGGTTATACTAAACATTTATTTTTTAAATTAAATAAATATTAAGTATTATTTTTAATGTCACCACTAAAATATTTAAAAATAAAGATAAATAATAAAAATTAAGTACTCTATTTTTAAATTTTGTATTGTTGGTCAATAATGATATATTAAATACAAATAACTTTTTGACTTCATAATGAGGACAGCTCTGTCTGCACCTTCCCTGCCAGTGGGCTATGTAACGGATATAAAAAATCAAATACGGCGATGAGGTCTGGTTTCGTTTAACGTCGCCCAAAAAAAGCTACTTATAGATATTAGAAGTTCGGCCTCTCGACATCACGGGGAGCGAAAGGGAAGCGGGAGAGAGAAGCCAGGCTAGGGTTTTAGGCCCTGCCATCATGCGATCGGCCATTTTCATATTTCTCTAGGGTTTCATTTTGAAGAACAACGGGTCGTTGTCCTAAAAGCCAAGAGAAACAGAAAGGCGAGGTAATGTTCGAAAGCGATCCGTAATCACATGTAAGCGTTGGGTTTTTAATCTGGGCTGTCAGGGTTTCGTTTGGCAATGATTAGAACTGTAAGAAAGGGGCTCTTTTGAAGCTCATGTTTCTTTTTGTATTTTGTTTTAGTGGAAAGAAGATTGATATAAGAAAGGAGAGGAGATGGAGTACGCGAGTATAGGGGGTATCAATATGAAGGCGATGTGTGGACGTCAAGCGAATGTGATCTCCATGGATGGAAGCCATTACAGCATCAACGGCGTACTTCCGGCGCTTGGGTCTAGGGGAAACCGCAGAGTAAAGCTCAGGCGCTTCATTCTATCGCCTTATGACAAAAGATACCGGTATTTGTTCTCTTCTTCTTCTTTTTTTTTTTTTGGAATGATCAAACCTTCCCAAAGAACTTATTTGAGAATAAAGAATATGAATTTCCATAACTCGATTAGAGTTGATGACAAAAGGGTGCTTTCTGTAACCATTGNGAATTTCCATAACTCGATTGGAGTTGATGACAAAAGGGTGCTTTCTGTAACCATTAATTTCTGTTAGTAATACAAAAGCAATTGTTGTTGTGTTCTACCATCATCATAATTAGCCTTATGCTAGATACGCATTAATATCAAATTTTTATTACTTTTGCAGGGCTTGGGAGACTTTTCTGATTATTTTGGTGGTCTATACTGCTTGGGTTTCTCCATTTGAGTTTGGTTTCCTCACAAAGACAGTAGGAACCCTGTCTATTGTTGATAACATCGTTAATGGATTCTTTGCGATCGATATTATCTTGACTTTCTTTGTAGCCTACCTTGAAAAAACAACCTATCTTCTTGTTGACAATCCCGGTAAGATTGCGCGTAAGTACTTGATCAGCTGGTTTATTCTGGATGTTATTTCCACCATCCCATCAGAAATCGCTCGAAAGATACTTCCAGAGAAGCTCCAGTCCTATGGGTTCTTTAACATGCTTCGGCTTTGGCGACTAAGAAGAGTCAGTTCATTGTTTGCTCGGTATGATTTCTTATTTTTCTGTTCTCTCAATCATTCTGCTTATGTTATAGCATGGTTGGTTTTGATTGATTCATCAGTAATCCTGTCAGATTCTTTCTATTTTTGATTCTGGTTCCCCTGGCATAATATTCGAGAAGTTTGGCTAAGTATCTGCAAAATCTTCTCTTTTCTATTTAGCCGTGGAAACATGCTGGGAAATTACTTAATAGTAGTGCATGCATTTTGACTTGGCGAATGGTTTCTACCAGATGGAAATATAATGGAAAATTCTTACGCTTTGATTTAAAATAAACTCTTTGTTTTTGTCACCCGCTAAATTATGTGTTCTTCTATTCAAAATTTCAGCTTGGAGAAAGACAGGCACTTCAACTACTTCTGGGTCCGCTGTATAAAGCTCATTTGTGTGAGTTATTAAGGATATATCTATTCTAATGCTTTGTTATGTTTATTCACTAATCTCACATTTAATATATTTGATTCATAGGTCACCCTTTTTGCTGTCCATTGTGCTGGATGCTTCTATTATCTTCTTGCAGCCAGGTATCCGTACCCTAGACTTACTTGGATTGGTGCTACCATGCCAGATTTTCATGAAAAAAGCCTGTGGATCCGGTATGTTACATCAATGTATTGGTCAATCACTACTCTTACAACTGTGGGATATGGAGACCTGCATGCTCAAAACACTAGGGAGATGGTCTTTGATATCATATATATGCTTTTCAATCTGGGCCTAACAGCATATCTAATTGGAAATATGACTAATTTGGTTGTTCATGGAACCAGCAGAACTAGAAAGTTTGTGAGTTATCTTAGCTTATTTTCATGTTGACTGAGTTGATTTGACATTTTATTTGTATTTACTTTTTGACGAACTTCAAATACTCTAGAGGGACACAATTCAAGCCGCTTCGGGGTTTGCACAGAGAAACCAGCTTCCACTGCGTCTTCAAGAGCAAATGGTTGCACACCTTTGTCTGAAGTATAGGACAGATTCAGAGGGGCTTCAACAACAGGAGACCCTTGATGCGCTTCCAAAAGCAATCCGATCCAGCATATCTCATTATCTTTTCTATAATCTAGTTCAGAAGGTCTATCTATTCCAAGGGGTTTCTAACGATTTGCTTTTCCAATTGGTAATTTCTTCATTATGATTTTAAAACTCTTATCATATCAGTTACGGTTCCTCAAGCGTTCTGTTTTGTAATCATGCTTGTTTAAG
This sequence comes from Phalaenopsis hybrid cultivar, assembly GCA_002079205.1. Lineage (NCBI taxonomy): Eukaryota > Viridiplantae > Streptophyta > Magnoliopsida > Asparagales > Orchidaceae > Phalaenopsis > Phalaenopsis hybrid cultivar. The sequence goes on along the minus strand of JXCR01106888.1, from coordinate 91,557 downwards.
GTGTCAGAAATGAAAGCTGAATATTTTCCCCCAAGGGAGGATGTGATCCTACAGAATGAAGCACCATCTGATTTTTACATACTGGTTATGGGCAGTGTTGTAAGTCTTCCTGCACTGAAAATTTTTATCATTCAAATATTAATATTTGTTTAACCATTGCGTAAGCTATAATCACTTTTTTTTTATCTCCTTTATGTGTCTAATCTCTGTATGATTGAGACATTGATCATCTTTGCAGGACCTGATAGATCACAAAGGTGGAATTGAGCAGGCAATTATCAGCTAATTTGAAAATTTTGACAGATTCTCATAATTTTTATACTATAAATGATTACAATGATTTAGAATACTTACAAATTTTCATATTTACAGGTTGTTGGAGAGGCAAAGACGGGCGAGCTTTTTGGAGAGATTGGAGTACTTTGTTACAGGCCTCAGTTATTTACAGTTCGAACCAAAAAACTGTGTCAGTTGTTGCGGTTGAACCGCACTTCATTCCTTAGTATTGTGCAGGCAAATGTTGGAGACGGGACCATAATAATGAACAATCTTCTTCAGGTTAGCCTTTGTACTGGATTATTGATATGAATTACTGCAAAAAAAAAAGTTATATTCTAATTATATTCTTATGTAGTAGAGAACCTGAGATCATTTGCCAGGATAGTTTCTACCCTGATTGACTGCTATCTGCTTTTCATTTGGGTTTACAGCACTTGAAAGAGCAGAAGGACCCCATCATGGAGGGAGTTTTGAGAGAGACTGAGAACACATTAGCTCGGGGAAGAATGGACTTGCCCCTTTCTCTTTGTTTTGCTGTCATCAGAGGAGATGATCTGTTGTTGCATCAGCTTCTTAAGCGTGGTTTAGATCCAAGTGAATCTGATAGCAACAGCCACACAGCTTTGGTTTTACTCTATAAATCTTTGCAATGATTTCAATTCATTTTTATATCCTTGTAAATAATAAACTTCAGTTAAATAGCATAATTGATTTGACACAGCATCTGGCAGCTTCAAAAGGAAGTGAGAATTGCGTACTTCTCTTGCTAGACTATGGTGCAGATCCCAACTGTCGAGGTATGCTGTAACAATATTGAATTCAAAACACTGCAAACCATTCTACTCTAGCCTTTAGAATAAACCAATACAGATTATTTGTTTGCTTCATGTGTGGTTTAAGGCCTACGGGAATCAGCTTCATGTAGTTTATAGTGCTGACATCTTTCTTCCTTTTTACCTTGTGCTGAAATCTTAATCTCTGTTGTAGTGTTGGTTATCCCGTTTTCTATACCACATTAGTCTGACCTGAAAAATTTTGTATTTGGTGTGCTTGGTTTTAGATTAAATTGAATTGAAATTTAGGCCATGTCAAACCATATGGACTCAGCTTTGGGCAGGAAGATTACATATCTGTATAGGAAGATTTCATCTCTGTATTGACCATATTAGCTCACATGTTCTTACTTACATATTAACAAAGACAGATAAACCAACACAACTGAAAATAAGTATGATTTGCTTAGATTAGTGTTTAAGGCGATGCTTTTTATCAGAATAAGTATGTGGATGTTTATCAAATTTGTCAAACTTTAACCATATCGGTTTCTTAGCATTGATTCCTATCGAGCAAATTAGAATATAAAATGTATTCCATTGAAAGTAGTCAATGAATCATCACAAATCGATCTGTCTGTCCCTTAAATAAGTTTTTTTTTTAATTCTATCATCAACATTGTATATAATCTCATTGTCTTGATTAGCCTCATAAGCAAGCTTTATAGAATTATCAAGTAGAGGATTGAATGTAGATTCATAAGTAACCAGATTTGTTTTAGAATTTTATGGAATTTCCAATTTGTAAGCATTAGTTTCAGTGTATTGCATATTTTTAACTAATCTTGTTTTCCTCCTTAATGGCTGTTTATGAAAGTCTTTATGGATTAAAACGTAGGATGATCTTATGAGCAAGTTTAAATTTTACATTTTTCTTGTTCAAGTTTTCTATGAATTTCCTCCAAATCACCAGACAAGTCAAACATTTAACTAGTATGATATCTAGCACATAATGAAATGCTTAAATTTTAATATGCAAGCTAAATAATTCTAATGAGGATTTATAACTAATGGAATGCTAATACTACTGCTAGTAAATAAATCACACAAATATGCTATCTTGTATAGACTGATTTCTTTTAAAAAAATTAATTCAAGTTATTTAAATATGATTCTTGATGAACTATGCACCTTTAGAATTTATGAGCTAAGGCGTTCTTTAAATTCAAGATTCTTTTAAAGATTTTATTGTTAACAAATTTTTTAAAATGCTGACACGACCCCGCCCTTTTATAATATTTTTTCTGTGAGCTTGTATGTCATTAAACCATAAACCAAAAGTAAAGCTGGCATTAATCTAGGCATTCATCATTCGATCAATATCAATATAGAGTTCATTGGAAGCAGTCATTTCAAATTGTTCATTTTATTTATTTAGGAATGACTGTTGTTCTTTACATTAAGGTTTAGGTTCAATCTGCATCAGCAATTCTGATCATAACTTTCCCTCATGCTTATTTTGCTTTCAATCTCCAATTCTAGCCTTTGACCAGGTATTAGGGGCTGGTAACCATCTGATCGAGCCGAGTTGGGGTAGGCTCAAAATTGGCTCGAAAAAAATTCAACCCAAAATTCTGGCTCGTAGCTTGGTGCGTTTATTTCGATCCAATCTTGATCCGAGCCAAAATTCAAATTAATTTTCAAGCGANAGGCTCAAAATTGGCTCGAAAAAAATTCAACCCAAAATTCTGGCTCGTAGCTTGGTGCGTTTATTTCGATCCGAGCCAAAATTCTAATTAATTTTCAAGTGCGTTAACGATCTTTGATCTAAATTCGTTAAATCCAGCCCTAACATCACTAGGACTGTTAACGATCCGATTTCAAGCCGGGCTGGGGTTTGCTTAAAAAAAAATTCGATCCAAAATTTTGGCTTGTAGCTTGGCTCGATTATTTCGATCTGATCTTGATCTGATCCAAAATTCGATTCAATTTTGGAGTGATTAATAATTTTCGATCTATATTCACAGCCCTACCAGGTATAAATTCCTGTTCATATACATAATCTATAATAAATATATATCCAGACTCAGCATGAGATAAATTTTGATTGTAACTGCAATTCATCTTATCATTAAAGAGAATGATCCTGAATTATAGAATGTGTTGCAAAGTCAGATTCATGTAGATATGATCACTTCAAGACAATTGCTTGACTGTGCTTTGGGAAAAGAAAGTTGAGGGAAAAGAAGTTTGAAAGATTGTCCTAAATGAAATGTTTTTGTTAAGTGTTAGCTATGTAATAATAACAATAAAGATATTAGCCAAATTTTAAGAATGGTTGGCTAAAAGAAAAAGTCAGCTAAAATCGGCTTAAATCAGCTATTAGCTTAATTTATAATGCAATTAATATTGCTAAGGAGTTCATAGCCTTAAACATAACAGATGCGTTCAACTAAANAGAATGGTTTGCAGTGTTTTGAATTCAATATTGTTACAGCATACCTCGACAGTTGGGATCTGCACCATAGTCTAGCAAGAGAAGTACGCAATTCTCACTTCCTTTTGAAGCTGCCAGATGCTGTGTCAAATCAATTATGCTATTTAACTGAAGTTTATTATTTACAAGGATAAAAAAATGAATTGAAATCATTGCAAAGATTTATAGAGTAAAACCAAAGCTGTGTGGCTGTTGCTATCAGATTCACTTGGATCTAAACCACGCTTAAGAAGCTGATGCAACAACAGATCATCTCCTCTGATGACAGCAAAACAAAGAGAAAGGGGCAAGTCCATTCTTCCCCGAGCTAATGTGTTCTCAGTCTCTCTCAAAACTCCCTCCATGATGGGGTCCTTCTGCTCTTTCAAGTGCTGTAAACCCAAATGAAAAGCAGATAGCAGTCAATCAGGGTATAAACTATCNCTATGCCCATAATGTATCAAGTGAGGTGAATACCGTTTATACATAAGCATGAAAGGGGTTGTTTGTTCCGCAACAAGATATGAAGTATTATACCAATATAAACAATTCACCTGGCCCAAAACTTCGGCATATCCGATACAAAATAACATGTATGTCTTCACACTCTTGTAGAACATCTCTGTTTGACCATCAGTTTGAGGATGATTTGTTGTGTTTCTCTTAAGTCTGTTCTTTGTAACTTGAACAACTCCTTCAGAATTGGCTGAGGAACACATTGTCCCTGTCAAATACAATAGATTCTATCGTTCCGTGCAAACGGAGCACTTCCCATTTGAACGCCATTGCGACCGGGACCACAATGTAGGGGTGTCATAATGGAATGAAATGTGCTTACTTGCTCAGACGATCCACTACCACCAAGATCACAGTAAACCCTTCTGATTGTAGCAACCCTTCTATAAAATTCATCGTCACTTTTTTCTAAACAATTTAAGGTAAAGCTAAGGGTTGTAGCAAGCCTTCTGGCATCATAGTCAAGTGCTTGTGTTGTTGGCACGCATCACACCGTGCCACCATGTCCTCTATGTGTTTGTGCATCCCCACCCAATAAAGCTTTGCCGATAGACAAATGTATGCCTTTTGTATCCCCGAGTGTCTCTTAATTGCATCGTCGTGAAACTCTTGCAATAGTTTGGAGATGTCTCCAATGATCTCGACAATACGAATTGCCCCCAATAGAGTAGTTGTTACCTCTCAATGCTAATCTTGGATGACTGTTCATATCCTCTAGCAAATTTGCTCTTATGTTTCTCAACCCTTCACTCTGCTCGTTTTCCCTTTCCGGGGCTTTCCAATCTAAGACCAAGGGTATTGATAAGGCTTTTAGCTGGGACCACCATTCTTGACAGTCTATCTGTGGCTTTATTTTTCAATCCTAATCGGTACTGAATCTTTAAATCATATCTCAGTAACTTGGATAGCCATCTCTGATGCTCGTCATTCACTATTCTCTGTTTCAATAGATACTCTAAGCTCCTTTGATCTGTACTGACTAGAAAGTGTCGTCCCAGTAGGTACAACTACCACTTTTGAATGGCCAAGTATCGACTCCCGCTTGTACGCTGACTTGAGTCTTGCCCCTAGTTGTGAGCACCTCGTTGAAGTAGTCAATCTGCCACTAGTTCTACATGAGAATTGCTCAGAATCCATATCTTGACGCATCTGTTTCTGCCACAAATGGTCAACTGCAATTTGAAGTGCTAATATCGGAAAATTGGTCATGACNTCTGCTACTAGTTCTACATGAGAATTGCTCAGAATCCATATCTTGACGCATCTGTTTCTGCCACAAATGGTCCACTGCAATTTGAAGTGCTAATATCGGAAAATTGGTCATGATTATTCAGATATTTGAAGGCTTGTGTTGTTGCTTTCACCCACATGAAACTATTTTTCTTCAACTGCTCAGTTAGCGACCATACTGTCATTTTACGCCCCCTCACANTGCCCATAATGTATCAAGTGAGGTGAATACCGTTTATACATAAGCATGAAAGGGGTTGTTTGTTCCGCAACAAGATATGAAGTATTATACCAATATAAACAATTCACCTGGCCCAAAACTTCGGCATATCCGATACAAAATAACATGTATGTCTTCACACTCTTGTAGAACATCTCTGTTTGACCATCAGTTTGAGGATGATTTGTTGTGTTTCTCTTAAGTCTGTTCTTTGTAACTTGAACAACTCCTTCAGAATTGGCTGAGGAACACATTGTCCCTGTCAAATACAATAGATTCTATCGTTCCGTGCAAACGGAGCACTTCCCATTTGAACGCCATTGCGACCGGGACCACAATGTAGGGGTGTCATAATGGAATGAAATGTGCTTACTTGCTCAGACGATCCACTACCACCAAGATCACAGTAAACCCTTCTGATTGTAGCAACCCTTCTATAAAATTCATCGTCACTTTTTTCCAAACAATTTAAGGTAAAGCTAAGGGTTGTAGCAAGCCTTCTGGCATCATAGTCAAGTGCTTGTGTTGTTGGCACGCATCACACCGTGCCACCATGTCCTCTATGTGTTTGTGCATCCCCACCCAATAAAGCTTTGCCGATAGACAAATGTATGCCTTTTGTATCCCCGAGTGTCTCTCAATTGCATCGTCGTGAAACTCTTGCAATAGTTTGGAGATGTCTCCAATGATCTCGACAATACGAATTGCCCCCAATAGAGTAG